>CM068383.1:16276506-16423572 GCA_034770075.1 Aralia elata
ATTTTTAATAATCTTCTTATTATGTGATATTGTCACCACTTTAATTTAATTAGACTTACTTTCTTAATAAGTCCGATTAAACTTTACTAATAAAATTATAACTTCTATTCAATAAATCATTTTAATAAACCATTAATCCCCTAATTTAATTATTCAATTAAATTAGAATATTACCCGCGTAATAAAATACACACTCCCTAAAATTATTCATCATCGATTTAATATTAACACACTTATATAAATTATTCTACAGTAGTTCCCATCAAATATTTATTCGATAAAATATTTTAATTTACGAAATTCACAATCACACTATACTAACATATTACATTTTTATATAACACATTAATAATTATGTTCTCATTAATTCCTTATTTTAATTAAATAAATCACTCACACTATTATGAAATTTAATTCACAATAATTTTCATTGTCCACAAGACATAACAATCAAATTATATTATTTCTCAATATAATTTTAACTTAATTAAATTAACTAATATTACTCAACTAATTTCCTTCTCGTGGCAATTTCATTTAATTTTTTCAATGGTTTAATTAACTATTAAACTATTTCTTCCTAATTACATGAATATATAATTTCTTTCACACCAAACCACATATTTCACAATATGAAACATATATATACACATATTCAAACCCAAAAGGTCTCGTAATAAGAATTTTATTTATTAAATACTTATTTAATAATTTCTGAAAATCCGGGTTATCACAATTGTCATTTTACCAGTGGGGAAGTGAAATAAATTGGTCTCACTAAGCCAACGCTCCACTAATACTTCCATCAATGAAGCATCTAATTGGTTACATACGTTTGTGTTTGTGAATACCCCAAAACCCCATTGGCGTAATAATTATTTTTGGGCATCACTTAAAACCCACATATCCAACGACCGTCTACTCTCATCAGTTCTTAATGTCTGCGTGTAATGGGGATTGTTCCATACGGCTGTTGAAATGTGGTTTGGTTGATCCCACAACAATGTATTATCGGTTGCTCCGTGATTGAATTCTATTTTTTTAACTAACACAAAAAAATAAATATATATCAAAAACACATTGATGCTATTATTATTACATATCAAAAATAACTAAGAAAAATCTCAATTCAAATATTATACTTAAAATTTTTAGTTTTACCTAACCCATAATGTTTATTTGATGTATACGTATATACGTTTGCAACAAGTCTTTGTATATATATATACAACAACTATGAAGTTTGTATACAACAAAAAAGAATACAAAATATATATATATAACGAATTCAAAACTTACATGACTTGGATTTAACAAAGATGTTAGTTTGTAACACGGATTTGTCGATCACCTTTTGCTTGGTTGCTTTTGTCTCAAATTCGCTTTGGGTGTTTAGATCTCAGATGAGGAAGAAAGAACAACGGCGTATCTGATTTAGGAGGACTAAGAGTTTGCGGTTTAGTTCTACGGATGGTGATTCATATTAAAATGATGCCATTTGGATAAACACAATGTCCGCAATATTAAACTGCGGTCGGGACTGTAGTGTAGACTAAAACGGTGTCGTTTAAGGGCTAGATAGACCTAGCGTCCACAATACTAAACTGTGGACAAGACTACATTTTAAAACGGCTCGTTTAAGGGCTGACCATACCTAGTGTCTGCAGTTTAATTCTGCGGATG
This sequence comes from Aralia elata, assembly GCA_034770075.1. Classification (NCBI taxonomy): domain Eukaryota; kingdom Viridiplantae; phylum Streptophyta; class Magnoliopsida; order Apiales; family Araliaceae; genus Aralia; species Aralia elata. The sequence goes on from CM068383.1 coordinate 16,278,190, forward strand.
GAGGGACTTTTAGTAGGAGGGGTATTTTGGACATCTTTCCCGTCCGCAGAATTAAACTGCGGTATCCCCCATATTAAACTGCGAGCGGGGGTTCAATTTTACCATTCGATGAACGGATGGACGACTGAAATCTGTTGTAAGGATAACCTTATCCTTACGACGTTAGTTATGGATCAGTCACCTATATATATAATATATATATATATATATATATATATATATATATATATATATATATATGGAATGACAATTTTGTAACTATTAGAGGGTACTATATACTCTCTCCATTCTAAATTATAAGATCTGTCTTTTAAAAACTCAATTTAAGACATTTTTAAATTCAAAATTGACATGATTCATTTAAGTTTTCAAAATAATAAAATCTTATAACTAGTAGAATTTTTTAGGTAGTTTATAATATTCATAATTGTATTGACATAAACTAACTAAATGATCATGTCAATTTTGAGTTTGAAAATATCTTAAATTGACTTTTCAAAAGTCAATATTGATCTTATAATTTGAAATGGAGGAAGTATATAAAATAAAATAAAATGGGGTGGGGTGGGGACATGCCCCCTCCCCCTCCAGCAGCTATAGTTCCTCCATATTGTGTGGTCATTAGTAAATGGAGAGACAAATATAATATCAATTTTAAGAGTTTCAAGTGTAAAAATGAGTGTCTAACCTTTCTAGTAGTTGGACATCCCTTTTATGTGAGACAACTTTGTAGGATACCCTCGGACATGTCCCATCGAGGAGCAGTTGGGGGCCAACCCACGTGGGGTGTGCAGAGTTATCCCATGGTAGGACAATTGCACTATCTCATACCTGCACAGACAACAGACGTGACTTCTCAAAAGGTTCCAGTTGTCTTCCTTAGCGCCCAGTCGCCTATGATACCTTCCTTGATGAAGGTGGACCTTAAATCTAGACTAGGTAAGAGGACATTATGGCCTTCAACGATATGGTCCTAATCATTGGGCCTGGGGGTCCAAATACTAATATTGCCCCTAACTCTCTCATTCTACTTTAGGGGGATGGAGGAGTACAATGTTAAATCTCCCGAAGATGTGTGGTGATAGCTCGAGAAAGGTATCGCTTCGAGGGAGAAAACGTGTTAGTTTCAGTCGAGCAAGTTAAGGACGGACGCGCTTTCATTTAGACGTGCATCTATTGAGTAATCGTGGGGTTTCATGCCCTATTATATATATATATATATATATATATATATATATATATATATATTGAGGAATCATTTATGAAAAGCCAAAGTTTTTTGGGTATGAAAACACATTTGATCAGACCAAAAATTTAAGACCTCTAACATTACTTTAAATAAATAGGGTTAACGGAGCTCACTTGTCTTTCTTTTTGAAGTTAATACCCTTTTTCTTTTTCTTTTTTGAACAAATTAAGCCCTTAAATATATAAGAATAAAAAATAATTCTCACTAATAACTTTAAGCCGAACTATAATTTGGACATATTGTCATCTTAATTTCAATACCTAGGCTTTCTTTTATCTAATATGAGCTTAAAAAAAAGTCAAGTCCCTCCCTCATTTTCCAAAATCAATTAATGAATGTGGAAACTATTTGCATAATTTCATTAAATTCTACACCAAACCGTCATACACGTCCGTCCTCTTCTTTTCCCGCACTTCTTCTCAAGCCACGTGTCATAAATAAATTTTCAAATCTGATTCGCATGTATTAATTAATAAACCCTTTTTCATACCTATCTCTTTAATTATAACATTTTATTAATTTATATTCGGTCCATATATATATATATATATATAATTCTTGTTGTGTAAAACTCTTTCCCATGACACTCCACAAATCTCTCTATCATCTCTTCTCTAAGTACTCTTGGTAAGTAATATCGAGTAGTACTCGATCGAAGCAATGCATGGGGGATTAGATGGGGGGAAACAATTAGTAGTAAAGGTGGGAAAGAAAAGGAGAGTGATCAGATAGATATTAAGACAGACAGCTTGTTTATAAGGTTGATAGGTTTGGTTCTCTCTCTCTTGCGGCTGCTCTTTTTATTGGCCTTGATAAACAGACTACATTTTGCCCGATAACCCTTCCCTTACTTCCACCCTAGTTTCCACCCTCCCCACCATCAACCTTCCCCTCACTGTCAAATCAAAACACTTGTCTGCCTTAATTCACGTATGTACGTTATATATATATAGATATATATATATAGGGAGCATTTCAAGATCAGAACTCTTAAAAAATATAACTAGCAGAACACCCTTTAGCGACGGACCGGGCGACGGTTTGGTCTCTCGCCATAGGTCCGGTCCATCGCTATAGCCTTTAGCGACTGGTCCGTTGTTATATGTTGTCTGTCGCTAAAGGCTATAGCGATGGACCGGACCTATGGTGAGAGACCAAACTGTCGCCCGGTCCGTCGCTAAAGGGTGTTCTGCTAGTTATGCATTTTAAGAGTTCTGCTCTTGATCCTTGTTGTATATATATATATACACGTCTTTGGTTAAGTCCAAATCTCCTATTTTATATTATGTATTATTATAATCTATAATTTATTTTATATTAATTAACCTATCTCTCTCTCTCTTCTCAAACATATATATGGAATATATATTAATTTTCTCCTTACATTTACGTCTTTGGTCCAAGTCTGAATTTCTTGTTTCATATTATGTATTGTTGCAATCTGTAATTTATTTACCGTTAACTTTTTACATATATACAGGGGCGAATGGAGTATAAGGGCAGTATAGGCACCTGCCAATGCTCACTTTTTTTAATCGGTAAACTCATGGGGGCGGAATTTATAAATTAATAAACTCAAAGGGGCAGATTGATAGAAAAGTTAAACTTGGTAGGGCAGAAGAAAAAGTTTCATTCTAATCTAATTAAGTAAAGCTTACTTATTACACTTACAGAGAGTCGGAAAGGGAGATCATACTTGAAATTGAAAGACTCGTTCCCACTATAAGAAAATGGTCCAACATCGACCAAGATTATTTGCGATCGCCATTTTCGATCGCTAATACTTGTAACAGCGACTGGTATTAGCGATCGCATGTTAATTTAGTCGCTATTGATTTTAGCGATCGCAAAGCAGTCGCTGCTCGGTCGCTGAAAGTATTTCCTCCCAAATATTTGGCGCAAAAGTAGGGCGGGAAACTTTACTGCAACTGGATCGGAACAGCGACCGCAAAGCAGTCGCTAATATAGCCACGTATTTAAAAATTAGCGACTGCATGCGGTCATAGAAGGCAGTTATTGATCTTATTTAATCTATCAGGAAACAGACAGTCAGACAGAAATGAAAAAGAAGAAGAAAGAAAAGAGAAGAGAGAGAAAAGAGAAGAGAGGGAGAAGAGAAGAGTGCCCCCACGTCGGCCGACCCACCCCACGCTGCCCACCCACGCCACCCCCACGCCGCCCCATCAGGCATGGTTTCTCATTTTTTTTTTCATTTCAATTTGAATCGTAAAATTTAAAATTGATGAGGGTTATTAGATACGCCCTCCATTCCATTGATAATTTTATTCTAGTTATGAAAAATACATATAAATAATTTTTTTCGCCATAAAATATTCAATAAAATATCAAATTAAAGTAATTGATAATCCCAGAGCAACCTTTCTGTTCAGTTTGTGATTTCTAATTGATAATCCCTTGTACAATATTTAGATATGTTGTATATTAATGAATGTATATGTGTGCATGTATATAGTTGTGTATTTGTCTACGTTCGTGAAGTGGGTTTTAACTATAATGGGGTAATCCACTTCCTTGTGAACTAATAACCCATTTTGTATTGTTGAATGTGGTATGAAATTGCCATGGAGAATAGGCTTGGCCATGAATCTTAGATTTCCTTGTATTTTTCATTGTGTTTTGTAATTGTCGTGGGGTTGTGTTTTCCAATCTTCTTGGATAATGGATGTGATGGAACATTGATTTCACTGTCTAGTTGTTTTTTGGTGGTCAATTGAATCATTTGGCTAGTTGGGTTGAAACTTTATGAATCCATATGTCATTATGCAAACATTTTGAGTTTTGGTGGTATAAATTGGTTCTTAGTATAGTAGTTTATAAGAATACTAGGTTGGCATTCAAAGCTTGCTAAAAAGTTTTGTTCTTTCTTATGTATAGAGAGAGAGAGAAAGTATAACAATGGGATGATTAACAACCCAGAGATATGATGCAATTGTTAATGTTGTAAATTCAAGTAATTGGACTTTTAAGGGCACTCATGGAATATAATTCTAGCTAATGTTGAAACTTTGGCATCTGCCTTTACTTTCCATTTCCTCTATGGAAGGGATATGATGTGCCTGTCCTCTGTGCACCAGCTAGGATTTGTTGAATCCCTTTTATAAATAGTTGTTGTACTTGTTGAATACTTTACTTTAGAGAAAAAGAATGGCCAAAAAAGTAGAATATGATCCTGAACCATTAACCTACTTAGAAAAATGAGAACGTTTTTCATATTAAATTCCAGTAGGAACTTATTGGAATTCCTCCTAATTTCTTGGTCTGCGTTCAGATGAAGAAACCCTTTGTTATGCTCTTATTAAATAAAGTTGAGTCCCTCATCTCCATTCATACACAAAGTTGACAATCTGACACCTCTAAATACTCACATTAGCACAAATCCATGGCTAACAACCAACATAATACAAACTCTTCAGAGGTGTGTGTAAAACTTTACAAAGCCAGCCTCAGCACCATCCACCGTACTACAAACTGTTAAGTAAAAAGGAATCAACTCTTAATTAACTATATTAGCTTAGTGGTCAAATAACTAATTGTTGAACTGCCCATTTTAAGCTTTGTTGTAAAGAACCCTTTAGTGCTAAAAGAGGTTGAGCTGATGACAAATTAACCAAAGCTCTTGTGCTGGCTTGTTTATCTTCATTTGAAACTTCATGTATCTTCAATAAAATATCAAATTAAAGTAATTGATAATCTCAGAGCAATAACTATGTTGTCAGGGTAATAAGTATTGGTGAAAGTTTAAATATTGCTAAAACAAGAGTATAAAAATGCTAAGAAAAGTAGAACAATTTTATGTTGCGAGAGATCATAAGCAAAGAACATGAACATACATGTCTGGTCTGAAACAATTTGAGCAAAATGTCCAAGCTAGAGCTACACAGACCATCAATTCACCTCAAGTTCCATGAAAATTAACAACTTCTAAATTGGAGAACAAACAACCTGAATAAGCATTTATGATGCACACTCATGTTATATATGTACATATACATCTATATGTATGTATAAGCATTATAAATGGCATTGGGCTGAATTGTAAATCTCTAACAAGGGGAATACAATAATTCTTGTCTGTAGTAGGTATCGTGGTATCATGGACCTCTATTCAGACCGTAGTTGGATGAGACGGCGAAAGTCAAGTGCTTAGATAGGTGCTACAACTAAATTTAGAACTGGTTGTCAAGTGTTTCTGGATTATACGTATAGTCACCCGGAATGTATGAGTGATCAGAACAAGATAAGATGCCCTTGTTTGAAGTGTAAGAATGTAAATTATATGGACAGAGACATGGTAAACTATCATTTACTTGTTTTTGGGTTCATGAAAAATTACGAAGAATGTTGGTGGGCACATGGGCAGAGAAGAGATAGTGGCATCGCACAAGTACACAATCCGGACAGCAATACCCATCATATGAATGACATGGTTCATGAAATTGCAGGGCCGAATTTTGATTGGGAACAAGGCAGAGAGCAACCTATGAACCAGGATACCAAAGAGTTCTTTAAGTTGTTAGACGAGGGTAGCGAACTTTTGTGGCATGGTTGCACCAAGCACACTACATTGTCTACAGTGGCGACATTACTTAACATCAAGGCTGGTCATAACATGAGCCATGAGTGTTTTGAGTTGCTCTTAAAGGCCATTAAGAGTATGTTGCCTGATGGTGAAAAATTGCTCGATAACTACTACTATTGTAAGAAAATGGTGAAGAAGTTGGGTCTTGGATACCAAAAGATTGATGCATGTCCGAACGACTGCATGTTATTTTTTAAGGAAAATGAGCAGAAGACAAGGTGCACGTTTTGCAGTCATGATCGGTTTAGGCCTAATAAATAGGGTGTGACTACAAAAAAGACGAATATACCTTTTAAAATTTTAAGGTATTTTCCAATTACACATCGGCTAAAAAGATTGTACATGTCTTTAAGAACAGCTGAACATATAACTTGGCATTCAAAATCTTCAGCTAAAGATGGAGAACTTAACCATCCCGCAGATGGGCAAACATGGAAAGAATTCAACTTAACACATCTTGGGTTTGTATTGGAACCTAGAAATGTGAGGCTTGGATTGTCCATTGATGGTTTCAACCCATTCAGCCACTCAGTTGTTCCATACTCTTACTGGCCTGTGATTGTTACTCCGTACAACTTGCCTCCTTGGATGTGTATGAAACAACCATACTTGTTTCTTTCACTCGTGATTCCTGTCCCAAGAGTCATGGAAAGAACCTAGATGTTTACTTGAGACCTCTTATAGATGAGTTGAATATTGGGAGGATGGAGTACAGACTTGAGATGTTTCCACGAAAATAAATTTCAACCTCAAGGCAGCGATTATGTGGACTATAAGTGGCTTCCCTGCTTATGGTATGTTAGTTGGATGAAGTACACACGGGAAGTTGGTTTGTCCATATTGTATGGAGCATACAAAGTCTTTCAATCTATCAAAAGGTCGAAAGCCTTACTGGTTTGACTGTCATCATCGTTTCTTGTTGGTAGATCACCTGTTTCGAAGAAATAGAGAACACTTCAGGAAAGGGAAAGTAGAGAATGATATGTCTGCACCGCAATTATCAGGGACGGAGATGCATAACCGTGTGATGAGATTGTCGGTCATCCCATTCAGTAAGATTGTTGCCTCAAAGATAATCAATGGGTTTAGCGAATCTCATAATTGGGTTCAGAGAAGCATCTTTTGGGAATTGCCTTATTAGTTTATAAATTTGATTCGTCATAATCTAGATGTGATGCATATTAAGAAGAATGTGTTCAACAATGTGTTTAACACTGTGATGAGTATTACGTGCAAGATAAAAGATAATGATAAGGCACGGTTGGACGTGAAAGATTATGAATATCCTGAAAGTAGTATGCACACAAGCGATTCATATTTGATAAGATGTAGCATATGCTTTGTAATCTTATTCATTTATTAATAAAAGAATTGATTTTCTTAAAAGACATTTTACATTATCTACATAGTGTTGTTATATTAAATATGATAAACCCATAGTTTTGAGCAATGCATTTATAATCATGATGGTGATTATGCTAATGAGATCTAAATTCTAGATAGCTCACAAACTAAAATCGTTCCTAATCGTTGGATTACTAAAACGGAGATTAGTGAATCCAGATAGATTAGTACATACGTTTCTTGCTCTTGGAAAGAGGATGATTGATCTCATAATCATTTGTGTGGAGACACTAAAGCAAGTATGTAGGTGCTTATTAGAGAATAAGTTCACTGAACGTGGCTCACTAAGGAATACCTAATGAAGTTTTACTCGCCTGTCAATAGGAATTCTTCTAGTGATAGTAATACAAGTGATCCTTGGATTTGAGATCATCATAGTATCTTGTGTATGATGAGTTATACTTTGACATGTCCCTTAAGACCTTTAGGGTATATCAAAGGGTATGATTGGGTATAATAAGTTGTACATGGAGATAGGTGAATGATCAACAAAGAATCTACCACGTCTAGTAAAAGATGTGAATGTCCTATGTGATTCGATAAATGACAACTCAGTAGTCCTTGGCCAAGGCAGAATGAAATTAGAAAGGAGTTTCTAATTTGCATTATTTAGAGTTCTGCATTTGGAAATCGAAATACATATAATTAAATAAAATAAGACTTGACAGTAAATCCATGTCTTATATTTAATTGGGACATTGTATGGTAGAAGGATTGAATTGTATGACAACTATGCACTGAAAGATTCTTTTGTGATTAATGTTGAAATCTATATTATCTAGAAAGTCGTTGATCGCTAAGGGGGCTTACCCTTATTGTAGAATAAATATTATTTATTTAAATGAATTAAATTATTTAATTTATTTATTTAAATATAATTAGAATTGTTCTAATTGATTTATTCACAACCAGTTTAATATGGAGAACCTAAAGGGTCACACCGCAAAAACGAAAAATATTTATTGAAGAAGTAAATGACATAATTGTAATAATAAGTTAAGTGTGTTTAATTTAGTCTATGGAGATAGAATAAATTAAATAGCTTAATATTTATTATTTAATATTTTAGAAATATTAAATATAAATTAATAAGAGGAGTCCTATTATTATTATTATTACTATTACTATTATTTAATTCGTAATAGGGATTGAGAATTAATTAATAGAAGTACTCTCACATGAATTTCTAATTGGATTAGGAGCATAATTTAATTAAAGGAGTTTAATTATAATAGAAACTCTAATCCTAAATAGTTTAGGGAAGGGTTATTCCTACATCTATAAATAAGAGGAGTCTTATCATAGATTAGGGTTACACACTCTTGCATTAGATTGTGGAGAGTACTTGCAATTTTTATAGAGATAGAAACTAGGGTTTTGTCAACACCCATCTTCTTGTATAGATATTATTCCTTGGTGGATCACCTCTAAAGGCCAAACACTTGGGTGGCTAACGTTGATCAAAGTAAGGAATTTAATCGGTAGAATTCAAGGAGAACGCGAAGGAATTGGAGGTGAACTTGTACCCGATGAAGCTTTGATCTACGAGGATATAATTTCTTAATCTCTATCTCTTTCGTTAATTGATAATTGAACGCAAGGAAAGATCATGGTAATGGTTTGTATGAAAAAAATTTAAAATTCATTTTATCACGCTTCCGCCCTATTTATGTAATTTGATTGCATGCTTGCGTTATATACAAACCTAACAGTGGTATCAGAGCCTAATCCTTGTGTTAATTATTGATTTTGATGATTTCATATGTGAATTGATATGCGATACAATTGGATTTTGGGCAGAAAAGTTTTTCCTGAATCTGCATCACGGCGCGGCCGCGCCTAAACCCATAAAACGTTTCTGGGAGTGCAGCGCGGCCGCGCCGCTCCTAGTTAAATTTGGAGCGCGGCCGCGCCGGTGTGCAGAGTTTGAAATTTTTTTTTCTCAATTAAATAAATGGTTTATTTAATTGATAAAAGTTTAAAATAAAGATGTTTATTTTATCTGAAATATGATTCCAGATTGCTAAAATTAAAGGAGTTTAATTTGGATTTGGTTTTTTGATTAAAATAAAAGAGTTTATTTTGTTTCAAAAACTAAATATTAGCAAAACTTTTGCCCATGAATTAATATCAATGCTTATATGGAATAGTTTTATTATTTATAAGATGAATGATATTTATTGATGCATATGGAGATATGTATGATAATAAATAGGGATTGATTATAGACTATTGACGAATGTGTGATTGGATTTATTTTAGAGGATGCTTGAATGTATAAGTTTTTATAAATGGGGTCTGCGTACCTCGTCTTCTCTAATTTTTCTTAATATAAATTCTATCTCCCTCCTATGTACTTTCCCTTACTGCTGATCAAGGTTTCTATTTATTGTAAATAGTTTTTGTAATAAGACTAGTTAGAATTAATTTTGAAGAATTGGAGACAAAGGAGCAAGGAGCGTTTGAAGACCCGTTTGTATTGGAGCCCGGGTTTAAATGTAATAGTTATGTTTAAATTTAATTCTTGAACCCTAGGTTTGACCTTTTGGTTCACTTAGTCGCTCTAGTGAACCAAACTAGAATAAAAGTTCTAATCAATCCGGGTAGAATATAGTATTCTATATGTGCATGATTACTATATATATATATATATATTATATATTATCCAACATGTTTCGCATGTTAAATAATATGACGCATATTTTATATATATATATATATATATATATATATATATATATATATATATGTGTGTGTGTGTGTGTGTGTGTGTGTGTGCAGGCGCACTAAACAAGATGAGACTAATAACAACAAACCTCTCAAAGACATCATATTAAGTCCTAAGCTTTCAAAGATATTTGGAATATCGAACGTCGCCTTCTAACATGGTAAAGCAATAGAGTATTAAATATTTAATATGAGTTTGTTGTGTCACCACAAGACAAGTATTAAATATTTAAGATGTTGCATTATCACATTTGATACTTATTAAGGAATTAAACATTACTGTTTTGTTGTGTCACCACAAGGACGGTATTTTTCTCTTCACATATATGGAAGTGCTAGGTTGGACTTAACTTGGATAATTTTGATTCGGATATGTCACCACTTGATGAAAATAATCTAAAAGACAAAATATAAGGAATTACATAATGATATAATTGACAATAGTTGTCTACCTATTTATTTATATATCGGTTGTTGTGCCACCACAAGGCTATATACATTTGAAATGAGATCCTTATTCTCGCTAGCAAATCTTTAATTAGATTTGCTGAACTATATATTGAGGGTAATATAGTTTGATGAAAAAGTGAGAGATACCAATTTAAAATAAAGTCCTAATTTATTTTGATGATTAATAAAATGAATGTATGCTAAAATGTTGTCTATTTCACATGTAGAATTTAAAAATGTCAAACTCACTATCACTGCGTAGCATACTTGATGCTAATAAATTGACCGGACCGAATTACACGGACTGGTTAAGGAATCTGAGAATTGTTCTCACTGCTGAAAAGATTTCTTATATCCTAAATTCGCCTGCCCCTACAAATGTTGCAGAAACAGCCTCTGAGGAAGAGATTGCTACTTTCAGAAAGTGGCAAGATGATGCAATTTTGGCTCAATGCATCATGCTCGCATCCATGAGTAATGAGCTTCAGCGTCAGCATGAAACTATGGATGTTCCTACTATATTGTTGCACCTCAAAGAGTTGTATGGTGAGCAAAGTAGGACTGCTAGATATCAGATATCTAAGGAGCTCTTCCGATCTCGTATGACCGAGGGCACTGCTATTGAGACTCATGTCCTTAAAGATGATCAATATGATTGAACAACTTGGACAAGTTGGGTTCGTGATGGATGGGGAGTTAAGTCAAGTTTTGATCTTGCAGTCACTCCTGGACACCTTTTCATAATTTGTTGTGAATTTTCACATGAATAAGTTGGACGTCAGCTTGCCTGAATTACTTAACATGTTGAAAACTGCAGAAGGTCACTTCTCATCCAACAAGAACCAAGTCTTACTAGTGGATGATTCTTCCAAGAAAAGGAAGAGGAATAAGGTATCTTCTGAAAAAAAGAAAAACAAGGAGGTTAAGGGCAAGGCGAAGAGAAAGGATAAAAAGAAACCTGATCCAGATAGCAAAGGAATTTGCTACCATTGTAATAAGCCGGGACACTGGAAGAGGAACTGCATGGAGTATCTTGCGGACCAAAAGAAGCTTGGAGAAGCTGCGACTTCCGATCTAGGTTTGTTCATGATTGAAATTAATTTTTCTTAAAGTCAAAATTCTACTTGGGTATTGGATACCGGCTGTAGTTCTCACATATGTAATAATATGCAGGGACTAAGCAGAAATAGAAAGCTGAACAAGGATGAAGTCGTCCTATGAGTGAGAAATGGAGCAAAGGTTGTTGCATTAGCTGTAGGAACTTATTGTTTAGCACTGCCTACGGGAAAGTCCATTAGTTTAAATAATTTTTATTATGTTCCAACACTCATTAAAAACATTATTTTAATTTATGTATTGGATATGGATGGTTTTGATATTATAATAAAGAACAACAGTTGTTCTATTTATAACAAAAATGTTTTATATGGTGTTGGCAATCTACAGAATGGACTTTACATACTTGACTTGCATGAAAATATACTTCAAATTGAACAAACTAAGAAAAGAAAAAAAGATGATGTTAATTATACCTTTATGTGGCACTGTAGACTCGGTCACATCAATGAAACAAGATTAACCAAGTTGCATAAATATGGGCTTTTAGAGCTATCTGATTACGAATCATATCCAATTTGTGAATCTTTTCTCATGGGTAAGATGACTAAATCCCCTTTTAGTGAAAAAGGAGAAAGAGTTACAGAGTTATTAACGTTGGTACACACAGACGTATGTGGACCTATGACAACGAATGCACAAGGAGGGTATTCTTATTTTATTACTTTCACTGATGATAATTCTAGATTTGGATATGTGTATTTAATGAAATACAAATCTGAATCGTTTGAAGAGTTTAAAGAATTCAGAAGTGAAGTAGAGAAGCAAACTGATAAGAGTATTAAGATTCTTCGATTGGATCGAAGAGGGGAACACTTAACCAATGAGTTTCTCAATTGTCTCAAAGAAAATGGTATAATCTCATAATGGACTCCACCAGGGACGCCACAGTTGAATGGTGTATCTGAAAGGAGAAATCGAACATTGTTGGACATGGTTCGTTCCATGATGAGTTTTACCGACCTTCCAGTATCCTTCTGGGGTTATGCCCTATAATCGGCTGCATACCTACTTAACAAGGTACCTACCAAATCCGTCCCAAAGACTCCATATGAGTTATGGACAGGGAGGAAACTAAATCTTAAGCATGTTAATAGTTGGGGTTGTCCAGCTTATGTCAAAAGGTTTGAGCATGATAAGCTGAAGAATAGATCCGACAAATGTAGATTCATGGGATACCCTAAAAAAATATCAGGGTATTATTTCTATCATCCTACTAATCAAAAGGTGTTTGTTGCAAAACACGCTACCTTCTTGGAAAAAGAGTCTATCCTTGAAGGGGTCAGTATGAGTAAGATATATCTAGAAGAAGTTCAAGAACCACAAAATACTAAGGATCAAAGTCAGGTACCTGATCAAGTAGAAGAACCTACTGTACCACTACTTATTCGTAAATCTGGAAGAGTACTGAAGATACATGATAGGTATAGATTCATCATTGAGGATGATGATGAGGTACGCATCATAGATGATGATGATCCATTGACTTACGAAGAGGCTATGAGTATTAAAGACTCAGAGAAATGGCTAGAAGTCATGAAATCCGAGATGGACTCCATGTATGAAAACCAAGTATAGACTTTGGTTTCACCACCTGAGGGCATTAAGCCTATTGGGTGTAAATGGGTCTTTAAGAGAAAGACTGGAGCGGATGGCAAAGTAGAGACCTATAAGGCCCGACTGGTTGCAAAAGGTTTCAAACAAAGACAAGGAGTTGACTATGATGAAACCTTCTCACTAGTAGCTATGCTCAAGTCCATTCATATTTTGCTTGCAATTGTAGCTTATTATGACTACGAGATCTGGCAAATGGACGTGAAAACGGCCTTCCTCAATGGAGAGCTTAAGGAGAATGTATATATGATACAGCTAGAGGGTTTTGTTTCAATGGTTGGAACAAACTAAGTCTGTAAGCTACAACGATCTATTTATAGATTGAAGCAAGCTTCTCGAAGATGGAACATCCGTTTTAATGAGATAATCAAAATGTATGATTTTATCAAAAATGAGGATGAACCTTGTGTGTACAAGAAGGTTAGTGGGAGTGCTGTTTCATTCCTTGTATTATATGTTGATGATATATTATTGATAGAGAATGATGTTCCTATGCTACAGTCGATCAAAATTTGATTATCTAAACACTTTTCCATGAAGGACTTGGGTGAGACATCCTATATTTTGGGGATAAAGATCTATAGAGATAGATCTAAAAGGATGTTTGGCTTGACCCAAGGAAAGTACATTGACTCGATGCTAAAGAAGTTTAGCATGGAAGATTCCAAGAGAGGTCTCATGCCGATAAGTCATGGAATACATCTCTCCAAGAAACAGGCCCCAAAGACACCTGAGGAGAGAGACCGTATGAGTAAGATTCCTTATGCTTCAGGAATAGGATCTATCATGTATGGTATGATATGTACTAGACCAGATGTCGCTTATGCACTTAGTGTAACAAGCAGATATCAGTCGAATCCAGGAGAAAGTGAAGAACATCCTAAAGTACTTGAGAAGAACTAAGGATGTATTTCTTATCTACGGTGGGTCTGAATTGAAACTAGAGTGCTATACAGACTCAAGTTTTCAAACAGACCAAGATGACAGTAAATCCGTTTCAGGGTACGTGTTTACCTTAAACGGTGGCGCAGTGAGTTGGAAAAGTTCCAAGCAGCAAACAGTTGCTGATTCAGTGACAGAGGCAGAGTACATAGCTGTAAGTGAAGCTGCAAAGGAAGCTGTTTGGATGAAGAAGTTTATAACTGAACTTGGAGTGGTTCCTAGCATTAGAGGAGCCGTATCTTTATTCTGTGACAACACCGGAGCTGTTGCGCAGGCTAAGGAACCCAGGTCTCATCAGAAATCTAAACACGTGTTGCGGCGGTTTCATTTGATTAGAAAGATCATTGAAACAGGAGATGTCGCCCTGGAGCATGTGGACTCTCAAGACAACATTGCAGATCCATTTACTAAAGCTTTAACATAACAGTAGTTTAATCGTCACTTAGAGAAGATGGGTATTAGATACCATGACGACTGGCTTTAGTACAAGTCGGAGATTGAAAGTAGTATGCACACAAGCGATTCATATTTGATATGATATAGCATATGCTTTGTAATCTTATTCATTTATTAATAAAATAATTGATTTTCTTAAAAGGCATTTTACATTATCTACATAGTGCTTTTATATTAAATGTGATAAACCAATAGTTTTGAGCAATGCTTTTATAATCATGATGGTGATCATGCTAATGAGATCTAAATTCTAGATAGCTCACAAACTAAAATCGTTCCTAATCGTTGGATTACTAAAAAGGGGATTAGTGAATCCAGATAGATTAGTACATACGTTGCTTGCTCTTGGAAAGAGGATGATGGATCTCATAATCATTTGTGTGGAGACACTAAAGCAAGTATGTAGGTGCTTATTAGAGAATAAGTTCACTGAACGTGGCTCACTAAGGAATACCTAATGGAGTTTTACTCGCCTGTCAATAGGAATTCTTCTAGTGATAGTAATACAAGTGATCCTTGGACTTGAGATTATCATAGTATCTTGTGTATGATGAGTTATACTTTGACATGTCCCTTAAGACCTTTAGGGTATATCAAAGGGTATGATTGGGTATAATAAGTTGTACATGAATATAGGTGAATGATCAACAAAGAATCTACCACGTCTAGTAAAAGATGTGAATGTCCTATGTGATTCGACAAATGACAACTCAGTAGTCCTTGGCCAAGGCAGAATGAAATTAGAAAGGAGTTTCTAATTTGTATTATTTAGAGTTCTGCATTTGGGAATCGAAATACATATAATTAAATAAAATAAGACTTAACAGTAAATCTATGTCTTATATTTAATTGGGACATTGTATGGTAAAAGGATTGAATTGTACGGTAATTATGCACTGAAAGATTCTTTTGTGATTAATGTTGAAATCTATATTATCTAGAAAGTCGTTGATCGCTAAGGGGCTTACCCTTATTGTAGAATAAATATTATTTATTTAAATGAATTAAATAGTTTAATTTATTTAGTTAAATATAATTAGAATTGTTCTAATTGATTTATTCACAACCGGTTTAATATGGAGAACCTAAAGGGTTACACCGCAAAAAGGAAAAATATTTATTGAAGAAGTAAATGGCATAATTGTAAGAACAAGTTAAGTGTGTTTAATTTAGTCTATGGAGATAGAATAAATTAAATAGTTTAATATTTATTATTTAATATTTTAGAAATATTAAATATAAATTAATAAGAGGAGTTTTATTATTATTATTATTATTATTACTATTACTATTATTTAATTCCTAATAGGGATTGAGAATTAATTAATAGAAATACTCTTACATGAATTCCTAATTGGATTAGGAGCATAATTTAATTAAAGGAGTTTAATTATAATAGAAACCCTAATCCTAAATAGTTTAGGGAAGGGTTATTCCTACATCTATAAATAAGAGGAGTCTTATCATAGATTAGGGTTACACACTCTTGCATTAGATTTTGGAGAGTACTTGTAATTTCTATAGAGATAGAAACTAGGGTTTTGCCAACACCCATCTTCTTGAATAGATATTATTCCTTGGTGGATCACCTCTAGAGGCCAAACACTTGGGTGGCTAACGTTGATCAAAGTAAGGAATCTAATCGGTGGAATTCAAGGAGAACGCGAAGGAAATGGAGGTGAACTTGTACCCGAGAAAGCTTTGATCTACGAGGGTATAATTTCTTAATCTTTATCTCTTTCGTTAATTGATAATTGAACACAAGGAAAGATCATGGTAATGGTTTGTATGAAAAAATTTAAAATCCGTTTTATCATGTTTCCGCCCTATTTATGTAATTTGATTGCATGCTTGCGTTACATACAAACCTAACATATCCTAATGGTAAGATGGTTAAATCGCATACAAGGTATACATTGTCCAAAAATCAGGTTGAAGATGTGTGCACATAAATTAAGTCTCTAAAACTACCAGATGGATATGCGTCAAACATTGCAAAGTATGTTACAAGTGGGAAATTGCAAGGGATGAAGAGTCATGACTGTCATATGTTCATGGAGAGACTCATGCTTATAGCATTTTAGGACTTACTTGATAAAATAATATGGGATGCTTTGACTGATCTTATCGTTTCTTCAGAGACATATGTTCAAAAACATTAAATGAAATGGACATGTCTGTACTTGAGAAGAACATCACTGAGATCACGTGTAAGCTTGAAAAAATATTCTCACATAGTTTTTTTGACTCCATGAAGCATTTGCAAATCCATCTACCCTATGAAGCTCGTGTTGGTGGTCCAGTTCAATATAGATGGATGTACCCTTTCAAGAGGGTGATGGAAAACCTTAAGAGGAAGGTGAAGAATAGAGCTTACGTCGAGGGGTCAATATGTGAAGCATACAGTTTCGACGAGATATCTATACGTTTGTCTGAGACTATTTTCCCGACGAAGTCTTGACAAAGTCCAATCGAGTCCCGAGACATGATGATGGCGGCAATGTTGAACTAAATGGTCGACTTTCTGTATTTGGTCTACTAGGTCGCGCTTATGGAAAAGGGAAACGCATATTCCTTTCTGAGCAAGAATTACATGTTGCGCATACTTATATTCTTCTCAATTGCGAGGAGATTGATGAATTTGTGAGGTATACATGTAAAATTCATATTTATTGGACCTATATCTTAACCTGAAATCTCATATTAATATATGTTAATGTTTATAAAATTGTATAGATCATACGATGACGAGTTAAAAGCAAATCAGCCCGGCATCACTGATAAAGATATTCAAGTTAGTCGTGATCAAAAATTTGCACTTTGGCTAAAGAACAAAGTAAGTTAAATTAATTAAGCACGACATATATAGTATTAATTTATGAATTCATTTAATTTAATAGAATTTTTGTAGGCTCTTAATGAGGGAACGATTCCTCCAAATGTATAAGTCCTAGCTATGGGCCCAGACATGGACCAAGTCAGCCGCAATGGTTACAAAATAAATGGCTGTGAATTTCATAAAAAGACATATGCTCGCGATAAAAGAATAACTAACACTAGAGTGTGTGTTCTAGGAGATTGTTACAATGAGCGTAGTTGTGATGTTTATGGGGAGTTGGAGGAAATGATCGAGTTGTCGTACAAGGGTACTTATGGGGGTCATATTAACTTGTTCAAGTGTCGTTGGTTTGATTCAGAAAAAGGGATACGTGTCGATCGACATGGAATCGTCAATATTAACCTCCATAGGTCCACGTACGTCAACGCACCATTTGTGTTGCCAACTTAAACAATACAAGTATACTACAATCTTAGTCCTATTAGGAAAAGGGATAGACCAGCTGCAGATTGACTAATTGTAATTCATATTCCCGCGCGCAGTCGTGTCCAATTAGGTGACGGGGAGTTCTACCAAGAGGAGATGCTTCATAGACCTCCTATAATAAATGTAGAGTGCAACAATGAACTAATCCAGTTAGAGAGTGGAGATGAACCTGATGAATTGGATCCCGAGTTAGTACTTGTGTCAGATGACATTGATACTGAGGAGGAATAGTTATTGATTGATACTGACACTGAATCTGAAAAAGATGATGGTTATGAATCTCCAATATGTATACAAAATGATTCTGACTCAGACAACGGTTTTCATTAAAATGTATATTTAGTTTTACTTGCATTACATACAATTACATATATACATGTTCTCTATATCCTTGCCATGTTAATGTACCTTTCATTTATAGTTGTCGTAATTAACTATTTCATACAATTACTTGTCATTATTGTCATTTTATTTCTATATGTATTGTCATATAACTCATAATAACATCCTGAAATTTTTATTTATAGATGTCTTTTGAACTAGCGCAAAGAAAGCGCGACTTGGGTCGGGGTCCTAATCATGTGCCGAAGGCCCGACTAATCCGAATGACCGAATTCTCATACAGATTTGTCCTCCTTCGGACAACACGTATGCTAAACATCATCTATATACAAGCATTTTATATTTCCATTGTTGTAGATATATATTAATGTAAATTGCTTTAAATATTATAATAAAATTATTTATCTTTAATGTAAATTGTTGTATATTATAGTGATTTTCAAGATAGTAAGATTGTGAAATGCATTTTACAATTATGCTTACAGAATTGGCATACGTTAGTGATTACGTGGGCGAGCACGCTCTCGCCCACAAGGATGCAGTTTGGGTTGAATTTCAAGTATATTTTTTTTAATTATGACATATAATATAATTAATGAACTAATATTATTTAGTAGTGTTGGATTATGTTAATATCATTGTTTTAATATTATTGTTGTTGTTTATTTGCAGAAAAAGTATAGATGGGATGACGCGTAGGCATCAGTTGTGCAGACATTGTTCTGGCAGAAGTGTACCGTCCGAACCAAAGATAATTTGAACAAGGAAAGACAGAAAGCCCTGCATAATGCAGAGATGGACCATCCAGGACAGGGTGAGCAGTACATGCATGAGCATAGCCCCTGGTGGTGCGCATAGCCCATATGGGCTGAGATGTGTGACCAGTGGAGAGCTAAGAGCTGGGTTAAGAGACGCAAGACTACTGCCTCGAATAGAGCCTCAGGTGCACCTGAAGGCGACAAGCCAAAAGACACATATAGGGGCGACAATATATCACAGTTGCAGCATATTGCTGCCAGGGTACGTATGAATAACAAACTTGTTGGTTTAATTTTTTTTATGTTTACAATCATGTTTGTGGAATATCACATGTTTACATATTAATATGAGAGCATATTTTGTAGGAGACTCAGTCATAGGGTCAGCCTATCCATTGGCTGGATGTGTACGTGGCCACCCGTGATGGTTTGCCTGAAGCTGTCCAGATAGCGATAATAAGTTTTTATAACTTTGATATATTATTTATAAATTTTTACGTCATTCTTTAGTATTCTATATTTATTTTTAACTATTTAATTATTAACTTGCTGATAGGACACTTATAAGAGCTTATTAATGTTTATATAGTTTATATTGTGTTGGTTTATATGTTTGCATATGGATGGATGTTTATATACACTGTTGTGCATATGTTGGGATATATAGCATAGATGGATGTTTGTATATACTGTTGTGTGTTGGGATATAAAGCAGGTACAAAATAGGTACAACGTTTTTGGGAAATCCGCAAAACAGATAATTTTTTTTTTGAATTAAGTATTAGCGACCGCATGCGGTCGCTAATACATATCAGCGACCGCCGGTGGTATGAGGGTATCAGCGAACGCATCAGTCGCTACTGTTAATCGCTGCCGCGTGAGCCACGTCATCCCTGAGACCTGACTCATTGTGACTCAGATTAGCGACGGACTCGGTCGCTATTTGGCAGTTGCCGATATTGCAGTCGCTAATGTTGGTCACTGTGTCCACCCAGCGACCAGATTATGTGCGACTACTATCAGCGACCGCAGTCAATCGCAAATAGGCTTTTTTATTGTAGTGTCCTCTGCTTCACTGCTTGGCTAAACCCTAAAAGCTTGAAACACCACCGCGACCTCGTTCCTCTTCTCAGCGACGACCACAACGAGTCTGTAACCTCGTCTCCTCTTCTCATTCCATTGCAGTCTCTACTCTCTAGTCTCTACCCCCTGCCCCTTACGCATATCAGATTTAGAAGGTAACTAAATTAGGGTTTTTTTTTGTTTGATAATTTAAAATTTTGTAGTTTGTTTGAATTTGTTGTTGGTTGGGGACTTAGGGTTAAACCCAATTCAATTTATTTGATATATTTGTTGTATTTTGGACTTAGAGGTTAACTAGTTAGGGCTTTTTTTGTTTGATAGTTTAAAATTTACATTTATTTGAATTTGTTATGGGTTGGGGTTAAAACTTAAATGAATATGCAGTTATGCACTTCAATTTTTTAGAATTTGTTGTGTTAATGAATTGTGACTTTGTGGCTTGACTTTGACTATTGTGGCTTGATTTTGTTTGAAAAGAGAAAACAAATTTGGTTTGAGGTTTTGTGCATACAGTTGAAATTGTAATTGTTTGGTTCCTTACATTGAAAATGATGTATTTGAAACTATTGATAATGAAGCTATCTTAGAACATTTTCAAGCTATGAGGTCTAGGAGAGGATAGCATTGTAATTTGTAAACATTATTATGATTTGTTAATATTATGATTAGTTCAAGTTTTCTTTATTTAACTTCAACAACACGGCTGTGTAGGTTGTATTTATGCACAGTTTGTCAAAACGTAATTTTGGTTAATTTTTTTTTTTTAAAAAAAAACACGCTGCAAGACATCTCCTACCAAATCAGGGCTTGTTTCTTCCAAATCAGAAATCGATCCTCTCTCTGAAATTGACAAACAAATGTAAAACAACTATAAGAAAATTCTGCATAGACCCCTCGTTCAAACAAGTCATTTCCTTCAATCCTAATGCGAACTTTTAAAGAGCAGGGGGTGAAGCGGGAGGCCTCATCAGAGTAAATTGCTGATCCAGTGCATCTTTTACTCTTCCTTGCAGTCTGAATTCTCTTTGAGGATAACAAATCCTTCTAGAATGGGGGATAAGGGTATATATCTGCACAAACCACTAATTTGTCAATAAAAATGCATATACATCCTGGACAACACAATTTCTCATGGAGAAAATGTTAATACTTTTCTGTTGCAAGTTCAGCTCTATCGCCGGCTGCTAAAAGAACTGGGGTTGAATGGGTCTGGAAACCAGTGATGGTCTTGTGCGATTTCTGATTTGGGAGGAGAGAAGCCCTGATTTGGGAGGAGAAACCATTTTCAGAGAGAGGATCGATTTCTTATTTGGAAGAAACAAGCCCTGATTTGGGAGGAGATGTCTTGCGGCATGTTTTTTTTTAACAAAAAATCTGTCAAAACTACGCCATTTTGGCAGACTGTGCACAAATACAACCTACACAGCCGTGTATGGCCATTTTCTCCATATATATATATATATATATATATAGAGAGAGAGAGAGAGAGAGAGAGATTACCTGACACCAATATATGAGTTGAGACGAGAAACGATAGTATAAAAATAATCTGAACTTTATTCACTATATATAACTACTAAATTAAAATTACTCAACAACCTATTTAGCGGTACCCTTTTTATGCAATAATTTATAGTTCTTTGTATTAGTTGATTAGATCATAAATATTTTTTATAAAACAAAAATTTGTTAAAGGAACAAGTTAGAGGTGTTCATATAACGCTCATGAGTTAGGCCTTCTACTAATATTTGCGGTCTTTCAATTTTAATTTGACAGATTTTTTGTGGTGGCAAATGCCATAGCATGTTCATATGGCGCAGTCTCATTGATCCTCATGATTATATTGGGAAATAAAGGTGGAAAGAGACAGGTTTGTCGATGGCCATAATTAATCGTACTTGACCATAATTAATCATGGTGGCGCTGCTAGCTTCCGCCAACGGAGCCGCCGCGGCCATCGGCGTGATCGGGTACCTAGGCAATTCACATGTGCATTGGAACGAGGTGTCCAATATGTTTGGAAAATTCTGTCACCAAGTTGCGCCTGCCATCATCGTTTCTTTGCTTGCTTCGCTGTCATTTCTCTTCAATTGGTTATGTTCGCTAGCTGCTCTTGACCTCCACAAGAAACATTATTAGTACAAAATATTGTGTCTTTTTTAAGTTTATGCTTAGAATCTGTGTGTCTCCGCTATATATGTTTTTGGCATTCCAAAAAAAATAAAATGGTTTTTTGTTTGTAGTATATGTTTCTTTTGGAGCTTGCTTTTAATTGTTAATATTACGCAGCAGAACTTTTAATGAGTAGGATCACAATCGTCATAAAAATAAAATAAATATAAAATAAATAAAACTTAAAATTAATATCCATCAAGACCTCTATAAGCCATATAAACTTATATACTTGTTCTATAAATTGCATATGCGGTTTTGATGCGATTTTGAGAGGCTCCCGTGCCGCTCTTATATATTATATATATTTTTTTAATTTGGGATGTGTGTGATGTATGCATTTTATATCACAATTTCGTATCTTTTTGTAGGTGTGGTCATGAGTATGATGTGCTCTTGTCAATGGTATAGGTTCTATTTGGTATTACTTATTGTTTCACTATTTCAGTATGATCTCTTAATTTTGCATCTCAATTTATTATTCATAAGATTTCTTCTCTCATTCAATTTTTCCTATTATTTGTAAAATAGTTTAATATTTAAATTGTTTTTGTTGTCTCATTCCCCATGGAGTTACGTGGTAATTAATATCCGAATATTTTCATTCAATATGCATCATTTTCATTCTTTTATGCATTTATAATAATAGCTAATAATATTTGTACTTGAATGTTCCCTTAGACTTTATTTTCAATTATCTGTCTGCAATCTACACTTTGCTTCATTACTAGGATGATTTCATGGAAACTTGAGTTAGTTGGGGAATCCTAATTCCTGAAAATATAATAGACAAATTTAACTATGTTATGTATTTTTAAACTTTTTGTTTGTGGCTAGAAATATTCGATTTGAGCTATGTCAACACATTCATGAGTAACAGATTTTAAATGTAAAACTTGTTGCTTGATGTTATTATGTTAATGTCATATATGATTTTTTATACATAAACATGAATTTAATGTATTTAATATTATTATTGATTATGTTATTTGGCTTTGGAACCGAAATCGAACCAAATGAAGTCGTACCGCAAGCTTCAAAATCGTACCACACCAATCACAAGCAATATCACGTGCGATTTAAAATTGTCAAATTAAACCACACTCAAAACAGCTTCATGTGCGATTTGAATTCCAATCGCACCATGCTCTATACTAGTAAGTGAAACATATTCCTTCTTCTCAGTCGGACAGTTATTTCAAAACATTGTGAAGTGTAGGTTTTTACTTTTTAGTTCCATGTTTTAAACTATCTGCCTCTTAAGCAATGTCAATACGTGTGAATTTCGTTTTTTTTGACCAAAAATGAAATTGGTTTTTGACCTTTTATCTTCTTTTCTTTCTTTCTTTTTTTTTTTTTTTTATTTCTTCAGACATACTCATAAGGTTTGGTTAAGATACTTTTGACTATTACCAATATAATAACATATTTAATCTTAAACTTTTAGAACATAAAAACTAATGATGGTGTACCGTACCATAATCAACCGTTAATTTTTATAAGAAAAAAAATCAAATAAAACTCAAACTTTCTGTCATTTGACAGGTGAATTGGTAGGTGAAATACCAATTGGATAGTAGAAAAAAAGAACAGGATAATACTAACAGTCTCAAATTTGTATTTCAAATGTGTTTTAAATGCACATATAAATTTGTAATTATTGTATTAAAATATAATAATAATTGTTAAGAACCCATTATGATAATATAATGTTAACATGTATATTTGAGACATATTTGAAACTGAACTTCAATTTGAGGTGTTGGTTGATGGTTGTGTTTGAATTAGCAGTCATTTTAGTGCCCATTTGGCCAGTTTTGGTTTCTCTTGTGTTAGTTCTAGCAATTGAATCCGACCAATTTCGGTCGTAAACTTTCAGAAAATGTAAAACAGAGCAAAACCCATAACAGAGCAATTCAAAAGCAAAATCATATCATTTCACAAGCATAACAACATTAACTATCCCTCATATCATCCAAGTCCCTCCTAAACCCCAACAAAAAACATCCCTTTTACTCGTCCAAATTCTTGTTGCATATCTTCTTCAGCTCCTCCACCACACCACACATCTCCTCCTCTTCCTTCATTCTTATTTCCTCACTCAATTCTTTTGCCTTCCTCCTTATACCTTCCCCACTTTTCTCTACTACCACCTCTTTTATTACTCTTGCCACTTCTTCCCTGTCAAATTCCAAATCCTCATCTTTCAAAACCTCCAAACCAGCACCAAGCTCCACCACCAGCCTTGCATTCAGTGGCTGGTCAAAATTCATAGGAATTGCAATAACTGGAACCCCATAGCTCAAACTTTCTGTCACAGAACTCCACCCACAGTGACTCACAAATCCACCCGTACTTGAATGCCTCAATATTTTGGCCTGTGGGGCCCACCCCTCAACTACCAATCCTCTCTCTTTTACCCTCTCAAGATACCCTTCTGGTAATACATCTTCAATCTTTATTTTTTCACCCCCATATGGAAATCTAATAACCCAAATGAAATTCACATTGCTAAGCTCAAGCCCATAAGCCAATTCTTCCATTTTCTTATTGGACAAATAATTCTCACTCCCAAAAGAAACAAACACAGTTGAGGATTTACCCTTCTGGCTCAGCCATTCCATAATCACTGAATCCTTTTCTTCTTCTTCTTCTTCTTCTTCTTCTTCTTCTTCACCAGATTGAGCAAGTGGGCCCACGGTCACCATCTTTTTGTTTAACAATTGGGAGAAAAAATTAATATATTTATCCTCAATAACTCTACAGCTTTTAACCAGAACAAAATCAAGTGACTTTTCAATGCAAGTAAAGAGGGGATCTTCGCAAGCCATGATATCAAGCGGTGCAGATGCAATCATTTTCCTTATCTCCGACTCACGGAGAAAAATTGCCGGAAAATTGAACGGCAGGCCTATGGCCTGCGACTTGAAAAAACAGGAAGATGCGATGCTTGAACAGTGGAAATTGACTGCTGGAATATGATGGGAAGATGCTATTTCCGGTACCCATGGCTGGAAAGTATCGTAGATCAGGAGATTTGGTTTCAGATTGTTCAAAATGTCTGAAAATTTGGGTTTGGACATATTGAATGCATGTCCAAGGGTCTTATGAAGATGGGGTGGTAGGCCATTGGTGGTGTGGTAATGAGGAGGAAGCTCAGGGGAAGAGGGCAAGTGGAATTCTACTAGTTCTATAGAGGAGGAGGAGAGAGAATCAATTCTGTTTTTGATGGAACTGAGGTTGATGGGTGTGGAGCAAAAGTAAATATGGAAGTTTTGGGTGGAGAGTTTTTTGGCTAGCTCTAAAAATGGTGATATGTGACCATAGCCCAGCCATGGGAACATCATAACTCTCAAACTAGCTTCCTCAGTGGCCATGGTGACACTGTCTTCGTGTGTGTAAAAGGGGGAGAGTTCTTTGATTTTGATGGAGTAATAATTTTGCACCGACGATAGTGGATATATATATATATATAGGGGGAGCTTCTAAAGCGAACTTTAAAAAGCGAACCAAAGACGAACCGTCGTCTTTGGTGTCTATGGCGACGGTTCGACCCGTCGCCGTAGCCATGTAATCTTTGGCGACGGGTCAAATCGTCGTCATAGACACCAAAGATGACGATTCGTCTTTAATTCGCTTTTTAAGAGTTCGCTTTTGAAAATTCTCCTATATATATATATATATATATATACTAGTCATACTACCCGTGCCTCTGGCACTACATATGAAGGGAAAGGGGAGGAGAGATTGTCGGCGCTAGAGAATGGAGGAAGCAGATGGTGAGTTCGGGAGGAGGAAGAATGGAGAGCAATTTTATTTTCCTTTGAAGTTAAAGAAGATAAATTTATCAATGTCGAATTAAATACAATTCTCCAAAATCTGGCATAATAATCAAAACCAAAAATCAAATAAATTTATTTTGTCAGAGGTAACTCTCTAAACACGAAACCCTAAATCGCCCCTGCAAACTTGCCGGAAGAAAAGCACAACATGAGCCAAATGTCCAGTACGGATATAACGATATACAAATATACCACAGATATATAATGTAACCAAAAGAATCGAATGAATGAACGAATGTGAATTACGAACGAATTACGAATATATCAAAATTAGTGAGACCAGGTACAAATGATGAACACTATCGAACGGACAACTATAATCACAAAAGATCTCAAACAAAATAAGGCTGAATCAAAGGTTAAGGTAATAATTTCATACTGAGCTTAAATACAAATAGCCAAAGGCTAACAAAAATACATCGGTACCATGATGTATACAAATCAAATCGAATAGTACGCACAACACATACGTCACCAATATGCCAAATAAATCAAATCAAATACTGGGTCGACCCATACGTTTCCTGAATAAATATATCAAATGGCCAAAACTCTCACACCTAGAGCAAACATACAAACAAAAGGATACGTCGTGGACTGATCACACCGCCACAGAAGGTGTCATGCCCCGGTATCAAGAGAACATGTTTGTGGTACCTCCACAGGTGGTTAGCTCAAGTATACTTTAAGAATTGAACCACAAAATGTAAGCCAAAATGGGTTCAAATCACAAGGCTTACATGATCATCTCTAAATGATATCGAATTATTTCAAATACAAACATACTTAATTAATTATCACAAGATACCAACGATCAACTTTCTGAATTTGAATGAAAATATACGAAGAATGATACAAATAAATAAGGTCTCCAAAACAAAGA
The DNA here is from genome assembly GCA_034770075.1 of Aralia elata. Taxonomy (NCBI): domain Eukaryota; kingdom Viridiplantae; phylum Streptophyta; class Magnoliopsida; order Apiales; family Araliaceae; genus Aralia; species Aralia elata. Next base: position 16,305,154 of record CM068383.1, read on the forward strand.
GTACAGATACAATTTCTACGTATTAACGTCAACATGAAACTATTATATGAATTTAAGAAGGAACAATCATATGAAACAATAACTAATTTCTAAACAAAAAGCAAAACGAACAATTCAAAATTGAAAGGATTATCGCTGAAGGAGTACGGAATCCGTACCTGAAATAAGCAATGTAATATCCAGAAATTGTATTCCAAAAAATGACACGTTAAACTCTCTTCGTTCGATCTAATTACAAAAATAATATATATTTCTTAAGCAAGGTTATACATATTATTATATAACCCTTTTTGTTTACCAAATCAAACTGTCATATAATTGATGTTGTTGTTATTATTATTATTATTATTATTATTATTATTATTATTATTATTATTATTATTATTACATTCCTGTAAATTTTCAATTTTAAAATTTCCAAATAGACCTACATAAAAGCATAACAAATATTTTAACAGTTAATTACTAGATATAGCCTTATTCAAAATCTTGTTGTAGGTTTAATTCATATGCAATCCTTATATGTATACTTGCAGAACCCTCCGTTTCAAAAAAAATAAAATAAAATAAAATATTTTACCAATTCATATGTACAATCCCTATATATATATACATACATGCATATACAAATACATACATATATATATATACATATATACATATATATATATATATATATACATATATATATATATATATATATATATATATATATATGGGGCAGATTATACATATAGAAGTATAATTTTAAGTTACATGTCTGGCTTTGTTTGGAAAAGAGGGTACTGAAACTATTTTATTCATACATATATATAGATCCAAATCAATCCCTTACTGCCCAATTAATCATGTACACTATACATGCACATGCTCAACCTACGAATTATAGCTTACATGACATGAATTTGAATGCAACATAATAAACAGAATGGCTTCGGTGCCGCTAAATAGAAGAACCCAAAATTGAATGTAAAATTTTAATAATAGATAATAACATAAAAGAATTACCTTGTAAATCCAATTCTTCCTTCCACAAAAGAAACAAGTCTTTTGGCTTTGTCTCTCACTTTTTTTTGGCCAAATACTACAGAATGATTTTCAGGATGTAATGTGGTCTTAACCCTAATAACTTAATATCTCTATTTTCTTTAGCTGTGTCCAATTTATATTGAGGCCCAAACTTCATTAATTAATAATACCCATTAGTTACTATTAGTCCAACTAAACTAATTACAATTTGACCCAAATGAAAGACAAGCCCAATTAAAATATTTAAAATATAAATTTAAATGTTATTTATTTATTTATTTATTTTCTGGGTATTACATCACCCTCCCTTAAAAAGGATTCCATCCCCGAAATCAAATAATAGGAATGTACCTAATTATCAAAAAGATGTGGATACTCCGCTCAAATAGACTTCTCCATCTCCCACATAGCTTCCCACTCTGAATGGTTCCTTCACAAACCATAACAAAATGACTTGTCTTCCACCTCATAATTATAGAGAACGAAAAACTAAAGAATTAAGCTTTGGATTCACTCAATTCCGACATTAAATGAATTAATAATGATTTTTCTAATAGGCTGCGGTGCGTATAAGTATTCTACCAAGGAATTCAACTAACCAAATTAGAACTGGATTATGATTTTATCTCCACTCTTTCAATACAAATAGGAAACAATATAAGAGTTACCAAAACCCTACTGGGCTCCTCAATTTTAATGAAATAAATTATTAAATTATCTACTAAAAAAATTTAACTTTTCAAATGAAGCAAGGAAGAAAAGAAAAAAAAAATTAGTAACTTACCTTTTCCAATTCAAATACACTTTTATAAAATAAAATCAATTAATATTTAATTATTAACAAAAAAATTAGAGTTATTACAACAACGACTTTGACTGTCGTGGGACGCCGTTGGTGTGGTTAGGAGCGGAACCAGAAATTTATATTGAAGAGGCCCAAAATTTTTTAAGAAATTTATAATATTAATATAATAAATAATATCAAGCAAGTAAAATAAAACCTACGGTTACTCTCCGCTTTACAAAACAAAATATTTGAGTTTTTAGTCAATTTATAGAATTCTAAAATTCAAATTTAATGTGTATGTAGTTAAGTTTGATTAACTCAATTATTAATATTGTAAACTACTTAATTAATATGTGAAAAATATTATTTTTAAATTAAAATAAATTCACATCACAATTTAAATTTTAAACTTTCACAAATTATTTAGAATAAAAATTAAATAATAATATTTTTGTGAAATGAAGGGAATAATTGAATAATAAATATTATAATTAAAAAGAATTTAAGAGTTAGGACAAATATCCCAAATCTCCAATTAGGAGCAATAACTAAAAAGCAAAAGTAATATAAACTACAAGATAATCTGAATGTGATCAACACTTGTGTTCCCTGTGGACTTTGGGCAGGAGAACAATGAGATTTGAGACCAATTTGCGAGAGTGAGAAAAAGGGAGAGAGTTCTTTGATTTTGGTGGAGTAATAATTTTGCACCGGCGATAGTGGATATATATATATTAGGTAGTCATCTACCGCAAATGTTTATTATGGACACAGTTTCAGCAAATCAGTCTCTCACCCTCTAATCAAAGATCTAAGGGCCCATGAGTTCGACCTCTAATAGGAGTAACGGTCAGAAAAATTCCTACTAGCAATCAAGGAAATGACTAAGTTGGCCCGTAAGCATGCCACAATTGTCTGCATTTAAACGGTCGTACATTTGTCCTGATCTTCCCATGTGCAAGGGCATGGCTCATCATGGTCGTTGTCTCTTCCACAATACTCCTGTATAATGACATGTTTGGCCGGTATACCGTCGTACATTTATGCTGATCTTCCCATGTGCAAGGGCATAGCCCATGGTCCTACGTTGTCTCGTGCGCAATACTCACATGTTTGGCAGGTAGGCATGCCACAGTTGTCTGCATTTTAAACGGTCGTACATTGATGCTGATCTTCCAATGTGCAAAAACTTTAGACTTGTTTATAAGGTAGATAGGTTTGGCTCTCTCTCTTGCGGCTGCTCTTCTTCTTGGCCCCATACCCTCACTAGTACTGTCGAATGGAAACACTGAAGTTGTTATCGAGTCTTTAGAGTTTGTTTTTGATTGGTTTGAATAATTCCTATTTTTTAGGGATAAGTTATTTGTTTTGATTTATTCATACACTTATCACGTTAATAGGCTTGTAAAACGTGGGTTGCAGATTTTTCTCTCTTTTGTTATTGTAAGGCTATATATAGCCAGTTAAGTTGGGTAATTCAATAAGATAACATTCTCCAATTTCTCTTGTATTTACTTAGCAAAGTGTCGACGCCGGGAGGAATCGCTTACGCGGGGGTTGTAACCCTTTCTAATTTTTTGCCTTTTTGTTAGATGCCTTTTTGGAAAAGGTCGGCATTAATGTCGACGGGGTTTTTAAAGATTGTTTTTATGATGAGCCAATTTAACCAGAGTCGCCAGTTGATATATTTGAAATGGATGTACCAACTCATCCGAGTTTTCATTTTTATAAATCGCTGGCTCATATGTGACTCCGAATTAATTGGTCTGCGAATCGAGATTCATAGAGTTCGGGGGCTTGCTTAAGTGAGGGGAAGGTGTTAGGCACCCCTCGACTTCCGTGAAGCACGGTTACCGCAATCTTGATGCTTCCCTATCCTTTAATTCATGAAATGTGTGTGTGCGTGTATGTGTGTGTGTGCCTATATAAATGTTGTGGTGAGCTTGCATAAAAGAATCATTTGGATTTATTAGGGAAAATTGTGTTCTAATTTGAGCATGTCTTAGAACGTCCATCGGCTTAAACGAGAAAGCTTTTATGAGAAAATGATTGATTTTAATTAGCAAAAACTATGAGATTTTCATTAAGCGTCGTTTTGGCAAAACAAGAGTTTTAAACCTTCGTAAAAATAGGAATCGAAATCTATACATTGCTTTCATAAAATGATGGGCAACTTCTAGGATATCTTTCACCCTACGCACCAAAATTTAATAAAACGTTATTTTATTTTTATAAAACCATTTTTGTGACATTTGAAAACGACTTTCTTTAGCCTTCTCGTTTAATAGAAATCGACATTCATTAACACCTCCAAATTTTTAGCTACGTGATGCTAACCTCCTAGTTTGCTTGATTTTAAGAAAAAAAAAAACCTTCATCGTTTAATCTTTGAAATCATTTTTCGTGTCACAAAATCCAATCAAGCATAAACACGCGTCGGGGCTATTCATGGGCATGTAAGCCATCAAAATAACCCCAAACGCCCACAATCACAAGTTTCACTATTTCGGGGCCTTAAACGCGATTATCGCCTTGGCGTCGTTTTAAGGCCCGACGATTACATATTTACAATAACGGATACATCCACCCGATTACATACATTCAAAAATGTCCATCATCGGATTTGGACCACGGGGTCGCATTCCTAGGCTCACATCCGAACTTATTGCACAACCGCCAAATGGATATAACGAAAATAAACAACAACGAGATGCCTAACACTCTAGGATATCTTACAATGACGATCGAAATACACTATGAATGATACCATACCATAATAGCTAAGATTTGCACCAAACGGATATCATCGGGCTATTAGGGGGAATTTCATTCCGATGAGACCCTCACTAATAGTCCCTAACCCATGGCTTCACAATAACATATGAGAAAAAAACTACATTCAAGGTAATTCGGATGACCAAAAGATTAACAACATGGTATAAACAAAATGCTAAGAACAAATGGTTTTTTCACCTTGCAATTAATCCCCACAATATGTATGAATTTGTGTATTGAGTAGAGTAGAAAATATGAGATATAATCTCACAAAATTGGTACAATTCCTCACTCTTTTCACTCTTTTCTCTCCTAATTTTTGCTGTTTTCTTGCTGTTTTTTCTTCTTCTCCCGAACTGCTGCTGCTGCTGAATCCTCTCTCTTTTCTTCCTGTATGCGAACTGGCCTAATATAGCACTGCCAAGGGCAGCCGCAGATCTATCTGCGGCTGGCCGCAGATCTATCTGCGGCTGGCCGCAGATATATCTGCGGCTGGCCCTTGGTTCTCCCCCCAGCCGCGCTCGAGTCCCGTGCGCTTCGAGTCCCGTGCTGCCTCGAGTTCCGTCCTTGGCCGCGAATTGATCTGCGGCTAACTGTACTGATTTTCTCGTTTTCCGTGCCTCGTCTCGATTTTCGTGTCGTACCGTTGGTTCCCACTGACGGGTTTGCGCTCGGCAGTCCGGAAACCGTCGGGAAACGTGCCACGTCATCCGGGTAAGCACAGTGATCAGTAACTGACTCTCGACATTCGCTTGTTGTCGTGTCGGCTTCAATATCATCCCGTCGTGGTGGTTTTGAGGGTTCGTCCTTATGTCCACCCTTTATTCTCGTGTGTCGGGTCAATTGACGATTTTGCCCTCCTGTCAGGGTTAGTATAGGAAATGCAAAAATCGGGTGTCTACATCTGCCCCTCTTTATCATGTTTATGAAATGATAAATGAAATGAACAGGATAAAGAATAGACACTCGATGCATGAATGACAGTGCACAAGAATGACAATACATACGTGATTTGCTTGGATCTCAGCCCTTCCCAGGGTTGTTGTTGGTTTGGATCTTAGCCCTTCCCAGGGTTGTGGTTTGTTTGGATCTTAGCCCTTCCCAAGGTGTTAGTTTGGATCTCAGCCCTTCCCAGGGTGTTATTTTGGATCTCAGCCCTTCCCAGGGTTTTTTTGTTTTGGTTGGATGCCTTCCCAGGTTTGCTCACCACTCTGTCGCGGTTTGCTTGGATCTCAGCCCTTCCCAGGGTTTGCTGTTTTTGTCTTTTTTTCTTTTTGTGGATATCAGCCCTTCCCAGGGTTGCTCACCATCTTGTTGTGGTTCGCGTGGATCTCAGCCCTTCCCAGGGTTTGCTCACCACTCTGTCGCGGTTTGCTTGGATGCCTTCCCAGGTTTGCTCACCACTCTGTCGCGGTTTGCTTGGATCTCAGCCCTTCCCAGGGTTTGTTGTTTTTTTGTCTTTTTTCTTTTTGTGGATATCAGCCCTTCCCAGGGTTGCTCACCATCTTGTTGTGGTTCGCGTGGATCTCAGCCCTTCCCAGGGTTTGCTCACCACTCTGTCGCGGTTTGCTTGGATGCCTTCCCAGGTTTGCTCACCACTCTGTCGCGGTTTGCTTGGATCTCAGCCCTTCCCAGGGTTTGTTGTTTTTGTCTTTTTTTTTTCTTTTTGTGGATACCAGCCCTTCCCAGGGTTGCTCACCATCTTGTTGTGGTTCGCGTGGATCTCAGCCCTTCCCAGGGTTTGCTCACCACTCTGTCGCGGTTTGCTTGGATGCCTTCCCAGGTTTGCTCACCACTCTGTCGCGGTTTGCTTGGATCTCAGCCCTTCCCAGGGTTTGTTGTTTTTGTCTTTTTTTTTTCTTTTTGTGGATATCAGCCCTTCCCAGGGTTGCTCACCATCTTGTTGTGGTTCGCGTGGATCTCAGCCCTTCCCAGGGTTTGCTCACCACTCTGTCGCGGTTTGCTTGGATGCCTTCCCAGGTTTGCTCACCACTCTGTCGCGGTTTGCTTGGATCTCAGCCCTTCCCAGGGTTTGTTGTTTTTTGTCTTTTTTCTTTTTGTGGATATCAGCCCTTCCCAGGGTTGCTCACCATCTTGTTGTGGTTCGCGTGGATCTCAGCCCTTCCCAGGGTTTGCTCACCACTCTGTCGCGGTTTGCTTGGATGCCTTCCCAGGTTTGCTAACCACTCTGTCGCGGTTTGCTTGGATCTCAGCCCTTCCCAGGGTTTGTTGTTTTTTTTGTCTTTTTTCTTTTTGTGGATATCAGCCCTTCCCAGGGTTGCTCACCATCTTGTTGTGGTTCGCGTGGATCTCAGCCCTTCCCAGGGTTTGCTCACCACTCTGTCGCGGTTTGCTTGGATGCCTTCCCAGGTTTGCTCACCACTCTGTCGCGGTTTACTTGGATCTCAGCCCTTCCCAGGGTTTGTTGTTTTTGTCTTTTTTTTTCTTTTTGTGGATACCAGCCCTTCCCAGGGTTGCTCACCATCTTGTTGTGGTTCGCGTGGATCTCAGCCCTTCCCAGGGTTCAGTCGGGTCTTGCCTTGATTCGTCGTGTTCGACGTCCGACTTATTCAGAATTTTGTATTTTATTTTCACATAGCGAGTCATGTATGATGCATGCTTTTTATTCATGGATAGAGAATGACCCCTGTACAGTCTTTTTGATACTATTTTCTACAGGTGTCGTCGCCAGATGCCGTGGTATGCTTGGATCTCGATCCTCCCACAGGATCGGTCGGCGGCTTCTCCGCTGATTGGACGGTTTGTCGCCGGTGACAGAGATATGGCAGATGATCTTCCGGAACGTTCCTGATCCTTATTATTCTTTCCGGTGTCGGCGGGCTTTGCGGAGGGTATTCCGAGCCATTAGGTCCCTGTCCGTCCGGTGCTCACGCATCTAGATTACTACCGAGGCTGAGAGGTATGCTGCTCTTGTTGAGAGAGATGCTGCTATTCTGGCCAGGGATGTTTGCTCATGCTGATAGAGACGCCATTGTATTGCAGACTAAGGCAATTATAGATGCTCACTCTGAGACCGTTAGCCGAGCGACTGCTTATTGGATCGCGTCGACATGATGGGGCAGCAGATTGCAGGGAATGTCGATGCCTCAGATCCATCCACCATTTTATCCATCCTGCTTCGATTAGTTTCAGATTTGTAGATCATTTTATTTCCTGCGTGGACTATGTCAGTTTCATCGGTTATCAAAAGAGAAACCTTGTAACAAAATGACTTATTTATATAGACAGGTATTTAAATTTAGTCGTTTTCCCCTTTTGTCGTATCGTTGCCTTTCATTGGACCCTCATTTTATCCAGCTAACCATGATTTTGATATTTCGCCTTCTTTCTCTTCTCAAGTCTTGACGGGGACTTGTCAGATATTGCCGCATATCCTGTCGATTTCATCGGCTGAGCCTTAGATTCGGGATAACTGCTTGGTTGGGTTAGGTCATTTGAGATGAAACTGATCAGGTGGCTGGTTTCGGGAGAGTTTCGAGGGTATAGGAAGGTTTTTCTGGCTGTTGGGAATCAGTTTTGATAGAAGAAAGTGTTATTTGGTAAGGAATGGGACCGTGCCATGATGGCTGCCTACGTACCCCCACAAGTCGGGAGATCAGGTCCTACGTAGTTCGTTCCTTCAAAGAACGAGGAGAAAAATGATGAGGGATATTATTTTTTTTTTTATTTTTTTTTTTTTTATTTTTTTTTTTTTTTTTATGCATAGAACCGCTTCACCGAGTCGGAATTGAGGGGTTGTGGAAACACCTCCCCATCCATTTCTTGCAGTATGAGGGCTCCTCCGGACAGCACTTTCTTAATCACAAAAGGCCCCTCCCAGTTCGGGGCAAACTTCCCTTTGGCTTCGTCTTGACAAGGCATTACTCTCTTTAACACTAGGTCATTTTCTTTGAATTTTCGAGGTCTTATCTTCTTGTCATATGATCGAGAGATCCTTTGCTGATATAACTGACCGTGCAACACAGCGGCCACCCTCCTTTCATCAATTAGGGTCAATTGGTCGTACCGACTTTGCATCCAATCCTCCTCGTTTATCTGAGCATCAATCAAGATTCTGAGGGACGCCATCTCAACCTCAACTGGCAGAACTGCCTCCATTCCGTATACCAGAGCGTACGGGGTTGCCCCTGTAGAAGTACGTACCGACGTTCTGTACGCCAGCAAGGTGAGAGGTAGCAGATCCGGCCATCCCCGATGATTAGCGGACATCTTCGCCATGATCTTCTTGATATTCTTATTTGCAGCCTCCACTGCCCCATTCATCTTAGGACGGTAAATGACAGAATTGAGGTGTTTGATCTTAAACTGGTCGCATAATCCCTTCATGAGGGCATTGTTCAAATTCTTGGCATTGTCGGAGACTAAAACCTCAGGTTGCCCGTATCGGCAAATGACATTATTCCTGATGAAACCGACGATGATCTCCTGAGTTACTTTGGGGAAGGAAGCTGCTTCTACCCATTTAGTGAAGTAATCGATCATGACGAAGATGAATCGGTGGCCGTTGCTTGCTTTGGGCTCTATTGGTCCGATCACATCCATACCCCACATTGAGAATGGCCAAGGGGAGGTCATACAGTGCAGTTCATTGGGGGGCGCATGGATAACATTACCGTGCGCCTGGCATTGGTAACACCGTTTGACGTGATCATCACAGTCGGCTTTCAGCGTCAACCAGTAATGCCCCGTTCTCAAAATCTTCTTGGCCAGCATCGGCCCACTCATGTGTGGCCCACACACTCCACCATGTACTTCGTCCATAATCTTTTGGGCCTGCATTTCATTTACACATCGTAGCAATCCCAAATTGGCATCCCTCTTGTACAGTGAATCTCCGCTCAGATAAAATTTCATTGCCATCTTTTGAATTCTCAACCTCTCCGCTCGGCTGGCTTGGTCGGGGATGGATCTATCCCTCAGATATTCCCTTATGTCGTGATACCAAGGCTGCTTTGGCAGAACCCCCTCGTCCGATAGTACCGCCACGTGCTCCTCGTATGCCGGGGCGTTCTGCACTGCTATCTCAATCTGTGGAACGTCCCTGCTCTTGATTGTGTGGATTAGGGAAGCTAAAGTCGCCAATGCATCGGCGAAATCATTTCGTCCCCGGGGGATATGTCGGAAAGCGATATCTTCGAACTCTTGCATCAGTTGGATAACACAACGGTGGTATGGAAGCAACCGGAGCTCTTTAGTGTTGTACATCCCGATCGCTTGTCTGATTACCAGCTCCGAATCCCCGAACACTGCTAACCTTTTCACCCCCATATCGCGAGCCAAACGGAGTCCCAATATACATCCCTCATACTCAGCTGTGTTGTTTGAGTTACTGAACTGCAATTTAGTGGCTACGGGGTATTGCTCTCCTGTGATAGAGACCAGGACTGCTCCGGCTCCTGCCCCATTCGCATTCATAGCACCATCAAAATACAATTTCCAGAACTGCCCCTCGTCATCTCCTCTCGCGTGCAAGATCCAGAATACATCTTCGCCCGGCAGAGGAGTGTCTAAAGGCTCCATTCCCCCTGATGGCGCCTCTACCAATTGATCTGCAATTCCCTGCCCCTTCATGGCTTTCTGAGTTACGTATACAATGTCGAACTGCTGCAAGATTAACTGCCATCTTGAAAGTCGACAGTTCAGCATGGGCCTTTCAAAGATATATTTCAGGGGATCCATCCTTGATATCAGGTACGTGGTGTGCCCATGGAGATAATGCTGTAATCTCATTGCAGCCCAAGCCAAAGCACAACAGGTCCTTTCGATAGGGGTGTAATTCTGTTCACATCGGCTAAATCTCTTGCTGAGGTAGTAAATGGCCTGCTCTTTGCCTGATTCATTCTTCTGCCCCAGCATACAGCCCATCGCAATGTCATTGACTGATATATACATGAATAGAGGGATCTCATCCTTCGGGGGTACTAGCACGGGTGCTTCCGTCAGCTACTTCTTAATGATCTGAAAGGCTTCCTGGCATTGCTCATTCCATTCTTGGGAGACATCTTTTCTTAACAGCTTGAAAATTGGCTCGCACGTGGTTGTCAAATGGGATATGAAGCGGCTGATGAAATTTATTCTTCCCAGAAATCCTCTTATTTCCTTTTCAGTGCGGGGTGCCGGCATATCCACAATGGCCTTAATCTTGGCCGGATCCAACTCGATGCCACGATCACTAACCAGGAATCCCAAGAGTTTTCCCGATTGCACTCCGAAAGCACACTTTGCCGGATTGAGCCTTAAATTATATTTTCTGAGCCGGTCAAATAGCTTTTGGAGATGGGTCACATGATCAGATTCTATCTTTGACTTCACGATAATGTCATCCACGTAGACCTCTATCTCCTTGTGCATCATATCGTGGAACAGGGCCATCATAGCTCTTTGATAAGTAGCCCCTGCATTTGTGAGACCGAAAGCCAACCGTCTATAGCAGAAAGTGCCCCAAGGGGTGATGAAGGCTGTTTTCTCCCGGTCCTCCTCTGCCACCATTATCTGATGATACCCCGCAAAGCAATCAACGAAAGAGTACATCTCGTATTGGGCTGTGTTATCCACCAATATGTGTATAAAAGGTACTGGGAAATTATCCTTGAGACTGGCCTTGTTCAGATCTCTATAGTCAACACATACCCTCACCTTTCCTCCAGGCTTAGCCACTGGGACCACATTGGACAACCATTCTGGGTAGGTGGACACCATGATGATTCCAGCCCTGAACTGTTTGATGATCTCCTCCTTTACCTTCAAGCTCCACTCCGGTTTTAGCTTTCTTAGTTTTTGCTTGACGGGCTTGAAACCCTCCTTGATGGGCAGCTGGTGTACCACAATGTCGGTGGATAATCCGATCATGTCCTCATGAGACCATGCGAACACATCCTCATACTGGCGTAGCAATTTGGTCATTTCTACTTTCTGGTTAGGGGTCAGGTCTGTCCCGATTTTGAGCTCTTTGGGTTGGTCAGGGGTTCCGATATTTATGGTGACGGTTTGGTCTAAGTTGGGTTTGGGTTTATCCTCGACCCACCCTTTGATCTCGTCAGGCGCGTCATCGTAATCTGTCTCGTCCTGCTCAATACCCATTAAATCGAAATCCAGCTCGATATCAAAATCATAGTCATCATTCAAATTTGAGGGATCGCTTGTTAAGCAAGGAATACTCAAATTGGTACACCTGACATTGAAACAAAATACTGTCATATATATAATTCATCTTTCCACAATGGTCGCTCTTAAAATAACATGACAAACTAACATAGTTATGCAAAATATAAAATAAAGAACCAAAACTGGTAGACATTCATCCCCCACTCTCCGGGGTCTACCACCCCGACACCATGTTTTACCCTTGTCTGGATATTATTGGCTCCACCGTCCAGTTATCGGTGGTCAGATCAGTCGGGATGCGACATATGACAGACGGCTGTGTTCCAGGGACTTCCTTGACGACTACCGCCACATCGTATCCGTCCTCCCTCACAGCCTTATTAGGGATAACTAACCCTGCCCAATCGATGACAGGCACACTCTGTAGGGCTCCCGACGTTGTGGCCGTATCCTTCCCCACTCCAATGTTTATTGATGGTCCAGAGATATAACATTTGGTTTCGAACTGCTGCATGACCTCCCGCAGGAAACTCTTCCTTTTGACTGACTCATCATCCGCAGGAGTTAATTCTTTACCTTCTAATTCGGACACGGGCTTGTCTGTCCCTTGTTCATTGTGGACCTTCGGCATTAGGATTCCGGTCGATCGAAATGGGATTTCCCTTTGAGAGTGGTTCCGCTCTATGCCTCCATGATATCCCAACCCTGCCCTGCCTGTCTGGTTGGGCAGTTGAATAGGCGTGGAAATTCCTTGGTTGTCTTTTCCCAAACCCTGCCCAGGTTGAAACTTCATCTTCATCATTTCTCTAGCAACGAAGGCGAGCTCAGGGGAGGCTTTCGATTTTATGGCTGGAGCTCCCAGACCTCTATAGTGGGGAGAGCTGATTTCCAGTGCTTGAAAACTGGCAGGCGCCGCGGATTCGTCCACATTGATTACTGGCAGACCCCTCTTGGAGGGAAAAGGGTCATTACGCTCTGCGTAGATTGTTACCAGATTCCCGCTGACGATGAACTTGATTTGTTGGTGTAGTGTAGAGGGAACTGCCCCGGCCATATGTATCCATGGTCTTCCCAACAACATGTTATAACTGGCCGAGATATCCAATACCTGAAAGGAAATGTCGAAAGTACACGGCCCTATCTCCACGGGCAACTCTATTTCTCCCAATGTATCCTTCCGGGATCCATCGAAGGCTCGCACCACCACGTGACTGGCCCGCAAGCGCTTGAGATTAATGTTCATTTTTCTCAGTGTACTGAGGGGACAAATATTCAGTGCTGATCCCCCATCAATCAGCACCCCATTCATGACATACCCTGATGAGATCACTGCGATGTGCAGCGGTCTCCGATGCCCCCCCCCTTCCCTCTTTCGGGATATCATCATCTGTGAATGATAGCACATTGTTCTCTAGCAGATGGTCCACTAGGCGGCCGAAACTTTCTTGGCTAATTATCTTGGGAATGTGAGCCTCCCCCAGGATTTTGGCCAAGATTCTGCAGTGGTCGCTGGACGATAACACCAAATCCATGATCGACGTTAGAGTCGATTCCTCGCTCACCGTCCCGATCCCCCTTACTTCCGGATGGTCCATCTTTTCCAAGAACTCCACGGCTTTTTCCTCGGATATCCTCTCGTTCTCTTTTCTCTTACTCTTGAGGACTCTTCCTGGAAGGTACAAGGGATTCCCCTTCGATGTTACGGAAGCACAACTGGCCGCCTCCTCTAATACACCCCCGTAGTTCCACGGTACTGTTTTTAGATTGCAAATAGGGATCTGTGGTCTTGCTGCGATGATGAGAGGTCTTGGAGCCGTTAACTTGATAGGCCCCCCTGTGATACTCCGGCTTGCACCCGTCAACCTAACCGGTGCCCCTTGCATATTCTCCTGAGTACCCGTCATGCCAACCATCTCATCAATCCTTGTCATATAATTTCGCCTTGGCGGTCCTTCGGTTTCGATGGCTTCTACCATATTGATCCCTCCCCCATCATGCTTCGGTAGGGGATTGATTTTAACATTTGGCGGCTCGGGCTGCTCCACCACGATTTCCCCGCTATCAATCAGGTTTTGAATTATGTGTTTCAGCGTCCAACATTCCTGAGTGTCATGACCCGGGGAACCCGAATGATATGCACACTTTTTACTGGGGTCAAATTTTCTTCCCTTCGGGTCACATGGAGGTGCCAAATCGACAATCTTCCTCTGTGATATCAATATTGCCAAAATCTGCTCAAGAGGATCCCCAAGCGGGGTGAATACCCGCCTCTGTGTGGTCTCAAACCTCCTTCGTCCGTCCGTTCTGGGATTATCAAAATTGGGTTGCCGGGGCGGCCCAAATCTCTGTATTTGTACAGGAGGGCTATTCTCCACTTTCCTGGATGATCCCTGCAGCACGAGAGAGACATCTTCCTCTTTTCGCTTTTGGGGCCTGCGGGAAGTATTGCCATAATTCCCACTTTGGATTTGTTCCGCAGCCGTTTCAAGAGCTGTGAAGTCCCGGATTTTACCCGATTTCAACCCCATGTCCACCATTTCACCGTGTTTTATCATCTCGGCGAAAGGTCTTCCAACCCCTGATATGACCCGCTCATAATAAGGTGCTTCTTGTATATCCACAAAGGTCATCACCATCTCTGACTCACTCATTGGAGGATTAACTTGTGCGGCCATACCCCTCCATCGTTGGGCATAGTCCCTGAAGGTTTCCCTTGGTTGCTTCTTGATTTTTGTCATTTGATATCGATCAGGGGCCATCTGTGCCTGAAAGCTATATTGTGTCAGAAAGGTATGGGCCAGCTCCTCCCAATTATGAATCCGGGCATTATCGAGACGGGCATACCAGATCCTCGCCTCCCCCGTCAAGCTTTTCTGGAATAATTGCATCCTTAATCCTTCGTCTTCCGCATAGGACCCCAGTTCTCCAATATATATTTTCAGGTGAGTGTAAGGATCCCCTTTCCCATTGTATTTCTCGAATTCGGGGATCTTAAATTTCTCTGGATATCTGGTTCCGGGGAAGACACACAAATCTGCATAATTAACCCTACCCAAGGAGCCTATGCCTTTTAGAGATTGGATGGTCTCCTCCATCTGCTTCATTTTTCTGCGAAGGTCATCAGTATCTCCCTCCTCTGGAATCGTGATTACTGTTTTGTTGAGGGCAGGAATGACCTTTGGGAGGACCGGCTCGTCCTTAAGCTGATGTTGGTTATTTTTAAATGGGATTGCATCATCCTTAGGAGGATTCTGGTCACCCCCTGGCGGTGGTACATTATGCGGTCCCTGGTTTGACGGATCCTGTCTGATTAAGAACTGTTCTTTTAGCATTGCGGCCATTTCCATCATCTGCTTCCTAAAGTCATCAAACTCTTCCCGAGATACAGAACTATGATTGGGGAGATCAGCCATTTCAGAGGTAGAGACCTGGGCTTTCTTAGATTGCGAACGGGTTTGAGGAGCAATCCTGCAGGCAAACGGTTCGAAGTTTCAGTCTGGGGCAATGAAAGGATGCGGATGCATGCTAAAGCTGTAAAATTTTTTGTGTTCGACCTCTAATAGGAGTAACGGTCAGAAAAATTCCTACTAGCAATCAAGGAAATGACTAAGTTGGCCCGTAAGCATGCCACAATTGTCTGCATTTAAACGGTCGTACATTTGTCCTGATCTTCCCATGTGCAAGGGCATGGCTCATGGTCGTTGTCTCTTCCACAATACTCCTGTATAATGACATGTTTGGCCGGTACCGTCGTACATTTATGCTGATCTTCCCATGTGCAAGGGCATAGCCCATGGTCCTACGTTGTCTCGTGCGCAATACTCACATGTTTGGCAGGTAGGCATGCCACAGTTGTCTGCATTTAAACGGTCGTACATTGATGCTGATCTTCCAATGTGCAAAAACTTTAGACTTGTTTATAAGGTAGATAGGTTTGGCTCTCTCTCTTGCGGCTGCTCTTCTTCTTGGCCCCATACCCTCACTAGTACTGTCGAATGGAAACACTGAAGTTGTTATCGAGTCTTTAGAGTTTGTTTTTGATTGGTTTGAATAATTCCTATTTTTTAGGGATAAGTTATTTGTTTTGATTTATTCATACACTTATCACGTTAATAGGCTTGTAAAACGTGGGTTGCAGATTTTTCTCTCTTTTGTTATTGTAAGGCTATATATAGCCAGTTAAGTTGGGTAATTCAATAAGATAACATTCTCCAATTTCTCTTGTATTTACTTAGCAAAGTGTCGACGCCGGGAGGAATCGCTTACGCGGGGGTTGTAACCCTTTCCAATTTTTTGCCTTTTTGTTAGATGCCTTTTTGGAAAAGGTCGGCATTAATGTCGACGGGGTTTTTAAAGATTGTTTTTATGATGAGCCAATTTAACCAGAGTCGCCAGTTGATATATTTGAAATGGATGTACCAACTCATCCGAGTTTTCATTTTTATAAATCGCTGGCTCATATGTGACTCCGAATTAATTGGTCTGCGAATCGAGATTCATAGAGTTCGGGGGCTTGCTTAAGTGAGGGGAAGGTGTTAGGCACCCCTCGACTTCCGTGAAGCACGGTTACCGCAATCTTGATGCTTCCCTATCCTTTAATTCATGAAATGTGTGTGTGCGTGTATGTGTGTGTGTGCCTATATAAATGTTGTGGTGAGCTTGCATAAAAGAATCATTTGGATTTATTAGGGAAAATTGTGTTCTAATTTGAGCATGTCTTAGAACGTCCATCGGCTTAAACGAGAAAGCTTTTATGAGAAAATGATTGATTTTAATTAGCAAAAACTATGAGATTTTCATTAAGCGTCGTTTTGGCAAAACAAGAGTTTTAAACCTTCGTAAAAATAGGAATCGAAATCTATACATTGCTGTCATAAAATGATGGGCAACTACTAGGATAATCTTTCACCCTACGCACCAAAATTTAATAAAACGTTATTTTATTTTTATAAAACCATTTTTGTGACATTTGAAAACGACTTTCTTTAGCCTTCTCGTTTAATAGAAATCGACATTCATTAACACCTCCAAATTTTTAGCTACGTGATGCTAACCTCCTAGTTTGCTTGATTTTAAGAAGAAAAAAAACCTTCATCGTTTAATCTTTGAAATCATTTTTCGTGTCACAAAATCCAATCAAGCATAAACACGCGTCGGGGCTATTCATGGGCATGTAAGCCATCAAAATAACCCCAAACGTCCACAATCACAAGTTTCACTATTTCGGGGCCTTAAACGCGATTATCGCCTTGGCGTCGTTTTAAGGCCCGACGATTACATATTTACAATAACGGATACATCCACCCGATTACATACATTCAAAAATGTCCATCATCGGATTTGGACCACGGGGTCGCATTCCTAGGCTCACATCCGAACTTATTGCACAACCGCCAAATGGATATAACGAAAATAAACAACAACGAGATGCCTAACACTCTAGGATATCTTACAATGACGATCGAAATACACTATGAATGATACCATACCATAATAGCTAAGATTTGCACCAAACGGATATCATCGGGCTATTAGGGGGAATTTCATTCCGATGAGACCCTCACTAATAGTCCCTAACCCATGGCTTCACACAATAACATATGAGAAAAAAAAAACTACATTCAAGGTAATTCGGATGACCAAAAGATTAACAACATGGTATAACAAAATGCTAAGAACAAATGGTTTTTTCACCTTGCAATTAATCCCCACAATATGTATGAATTTTTGTATTGAGTAGAGTAGAAAATATGAGATATAATCTCACAAAATTGGTACAATTCCTCACTCTTTTCACTCTTTTCTCTCCTAATTTTTGCTGTTTTCTTGCTGTTTTTTCTTCTTCTCCCGAACTGCTGCTGCTGCTGAATCCTCTCTCTTTTCTTCCTGTATGCGAACTGGCCTAATATAGCACTGCCAAGGGCAGCCGCAGATCTATCTGCGGCTGGCCGCAGATATATCTGCGGCTGGCCCTTGGTTCTCCCCCCAGCCGCGCTCGAGTCCCGTGCGCTTCGAGTCCCGTGCTGCCTCGAGTTCCGTCCTTGGCCGCGAATTGATCTGCGGCTAACTGTGCTGATTTTCTCGTTTTCCGTGCCTCGTCTCGATTTTCGTGTCGTACCGTTGGTTCCCACTGACGGGTTTGCGCTCGGCAGTCCGGAAACCGTCGGGAAACGTGCCACGTCATCCGGGTAAGCACAGTGATCAGTAACTGACTCTCGACATTCGCTTGTTGTCGTGTCGGCTTCAATATCATCCCGTCGTGGTGGTTTTGAGGGTTCGTCCTTATGTCCACCCTTTATTCTCGTGTGTCGGGTCAATTGACGATTTTGCCCTCCTGTCAGGGTTAGTATAGGAAATGCAAAAATCGGGTGTCTACACAAAGGTCAATTTACAACATTTTTAAACTTAAAATTGAGATGGTTCATTAAAATTTATAAAATAATAAATCTTCAATGAGTAGTATTTTTCAGATATTTTACAAATTTATCATTCAATTGGCCAAAATTAAAAGAATTCATATCAATTTTGAATTTGAAAATGTTCTAAATTGACTTTAAAAAGTCAGTAATGATCTTAATTATATTTTGGAATGAATGGAGTGTATTAATTTTATCCTCACATTAACGTCTTTGATCGAAGTCCAAATCTCATGTTTCATATTATGTATTGTTGCCATATGTGATTTATTTACAGTTAATTTGTAAATATATAAAGATTACTTGTTACCAATATATGAGATGGGACAAGAAATAGTCATACAAATATCTGGACTTTAGTCGCTATATACAGTGGCGGAACTAGAAACTTTTGAGAGGGGGGGTCAAAATATACTTGCAAAATTATGACGGCGGCGATACGAGTTACAATGACGGCAGCCGACGACGACAATAGCAACGATATTAATACCAACATCTTAAAGATAAACAAACTAATAGTAACACCAATGTCTTAAAAGAAATCAAACCAATACTTACACCAAACAGAAATTCTAGGGCGACATTTTTATTTTATTTTATTTTATTGGTTTTTTTTTTGTTTTGACTTCCAAATAATTTATATGATTTATTGGAATAATTTATTTTTTTTAAAAAACAGCGATTTAGGTGTAATTTGAATAAATATACAAAATAATTAATATTGTACAGTCTAATAACACTGTTTTGTATATGTATCCAAATTACACCTAAATTACTATTTTAAAAAAAAATTGTTCCAATAAATCATATAAATTATTTGGAAGTCAAAACAAAAAAAAACAAAAAAAAATGTCGCTGGAAACAATGTAAGAGCTCTACACCAAATTATGAAAAATAAACTATGTTACTTATTTCTTAGTGCACTTACAATAATGTGCTAATGCTAGTTCATGGGCTTAAATTAATTTATTATTCTTAGATAACATATAATTAAATATGCCACCACTTCTCATTCACCCTCTTCCTTCCTCGTGCACATCACAGTGCATCCCCAATTCCCCATAAACCCAATTTTGTACCCACCTTCTCTCTCTTCAGCAACCATCCATGGAATTAGCAGTAGAAGAGTACTACAAAATCCCAATACTCCCACAACCATCACTTTTGCTCACAAAATTATTAAATCTATAAGCAGAAATAATCTACAACCGTTTTTCCTCTCTGTTTTCCCCCATTTTCTCTCTCTTCTCCTTTGCTTCCGACTCCTACAACCGGAGATTCCAACTTAGGGGGGCATATGCCCCCCCTCGCCCCCCTTGGTTCCGCCTCTGGCTATATATAACTACTAATCAACCTATTTAACACCCTTTTCATGCAATAATTATAGTTTCAAGTATTAATCGATTTGATCATATATATTTTTACTAAAATTGATAATGAGAATAATTTAAAGACGTTCAAATACCGCCCCCATATGTTTTTGCAATTCCAGGAAAAAAAAGAAGAAAAAAAGGGTTTTTTTTTATGTTTCTTTTGGATCGAGCTTGCTTTTTATACTTAATAATTAATATAGTGAATTTTAGTTATTATGGACCTTATTGTTCTTGATTTTTTTGTACACCATACATGTCATTGGAATGATGTTGTAGATTTGATTCAGCATAATAAAGAAATCTTAACATCTATATCTATATATAATATATAGAGGTAGTAACTCAGAGAATTCTTCTCACAAAATAAAACACTTTCATAGTCTCTAATATTTTTAAACTTCTTCTATCAATAAAAGGTAAATAAATCTAATAAATATTTTTTTTATATAGAGCCCAAGTCTTTTTACAATAAATATAATAAATATATGTTTCTTTTTTAAACTTCTTCTCAAATTAAATCGATCTCCTTTTTTTAATTATAATTAAATAATATACTACTCACAAAATATAACACTCTCATATTCTTCAATATTTTTAAACTTCTCCTACTAATAAAAAAGCAAATCTAATAAATATATGTTCTTTTTTAAAAATTTTCTCAAACTAAATCTCTTTTTTTTTATAATTATAATTAAATAATATACCAAACAAACTCCAACATTAATGGGAGCTGTCGTTAACACTCTAAAATTAATACTTTACTTTTATGCTACTAACACAAGAATGAGTATAGCAATAAGTAAGGATCGATCCCACAGAGAGTGAATTGTCTTTAATTTATCCTAATATTTAACGGGAGTTTTGAATTGAATTTATTAACTAACATGACAGAAAATATTTAATAAGAGTAATCAATGAATTAAAGACTTCAGTTCTTCTATTCAGTATCACCTTTTTACAATCATTGGAGTAATCAAATTATACAATATTTATCCTTTAATAAAATTAATAACTCTAAATAACCGTAATCGCTAATTATCCGAAATTCCCCTTAATTATAAATCTAAAGAAACAATCGCCTCAGTAGATCCTAACTATCATACAACCTAGAACTATTAGTCTAGATTTAATATAACAGCAGCATGAAGAATTAGAGAATTAAGTTATTCCAAGCACCAATCACACAATCAGGGATTATTTAACCTGCCTTCTGATAATCTTAATAATACTCAAAAGCTTGTCCACAATCATGTATTATTAATTGTTATTTATGATCAGATATAATATCGTTTGCTTAATACTATCCTTAATCTAGCAGATGAAATCAATCAGATTAATCTAACTGGTCATATCAAATCAATCAGTTAGAATAGCATACAATCAATTAAGACAGATTAATAGAATAAATCTCATGCAAAAAGGAATAAATAAAGTAAACTTGGTCAAACCATTAATTATAAAGAATGTTCAACATTCCTTAGAACTGAAATAAAGTGCTTAACCTGACATGCCTTCAATCTCCCAAAGCTAGGGTTTGTAATTGAATATAAAATATGAAGAAGAACCCCTAAAATTTGACTAATATTATCTATTTATACTACTCGGTCAAAATCCTAAGCCTTTAAGAATTAATATTCCAAGTTCTAGTCGTAATCCTCTGTAATTTCAAAGTTGGGAAAAATCTGCCGCATGCCACGCGCCTCACGCGCCCGCGGAAGTCCTTGAGCGTCGCGGCGCAGCCTTTAAGCGGCGCGGCCCATGATCCCTGCGTCGCAGCCCATAAAGCCTGCCACTTTTTTTTTCGTTTTTCCTCCTTTTCTCCCCTTTGGTCCACTTAGCAATATTTTTTTCCTTTTTCTTCTTTTCTGTCCAATTCTTACTGAAATCAATAAACAGATTATTAAACTCATATACAAATAAAACATGTAATAAAACTAAATATAATAGGTAATAAAAATATATGAATATTATGCACTTATCAATTAAACTAAATAAATACTGTAAACCCGTACATGGGGATTACATACAAAAATGTGACAATTCATCAACCAAAATGCTAGCATGCTATCATCACAAAGGGCATGTGCACCATGATGTGATAATTTCTCTCTTTTCAACAAATTCTTCTTTTTCATCTTAATTAATTATTTCGTTTCCAAGATTTATAGACTATACTTTGATTGTTAATTCATTCTTGCTATCAATTGCTATTAATCTCAGATCTCTACCCTTTGATTTTATGGCTTAGTATTTGGGATATGAGAACTTTGATATTTATGAATGAAATTGATTTGTTTGTCGTTTTAATTATAATGTCACTTAATTGTGATAGTATGACGTTATTGATATATTTAACATAAAAATATCCGATCAATATTATTAAAAATATATGAACAACTTCACACATATATTATACACCATGAAAAACTTTAAACCCACACTAACCAATAATCTTAAAATCAGAATAAGTACACCAATATTTTCACAATAATTGACTAACATAAAATCATTAATTATAAGTAAATTTATTGTAATATATGGTCTCAAAATCATTAATCATAGTAAATTATAAATTAGAAAAATCAATGAATACCACAAAATAAATTTAATTCAATATAACGTATATTAATTTTGTATAGCATAAATGAAACTATATTATACCTTAATATAAGCAATATATTAATATTTACGCAAACAAACTAATAAACTTCTAATAATAACCCGTATGGTTATGATATATGCATATTATTATGATTTTAATAATAATAAATGCAAAAACATTATATACGCATATAGGTAAATTTATACGACATACAATATTTAATATGGATAATAACAATAATAATAATAATAATAAAACATACATAAATTTAATAAACTTCTTTCTTTTCATTTTTATCTTTCGTATTATGTAGAGTCCAAAGTCACTGGCATAATATTAATGAGTCTAAATTATAATATTAAAATTCAAAAAAATATAAGAATATTAATATTTTTCCAAATATATTAATTAATCTAATATGAAAAATAAATCCAAATTCATTTCTCTTTCTGTATATTAATATTATGAGTATAGATCATAATATTAAAATACGGAATAAATGGGAATACTTATATCTTTCCAAATATCTTAATCTAATACGGAAATATATATATATATATATATATATATATATATATATATATATATATATATATATATATATATATATATATATATATAACATCAATGAAGTATTGTATCCAAAATAGATTAAAAAGTCGTATCGAACATGTAATGTAATTTTACTTAAATATTGAAGTTAAATTTACTTATATTGTTTATATAAATATCATGTATTTTAAATCAATTTGAGATATAAAAAAAGTTGTTTAAATAATGAATAATGAAAATTTATTTTGTTGTAAGATATTAATGTTATTATCATTATTTATTAATAATTATTTTTTATATAAAAATATATATAAAACAGTTCGTGCCTTACAACGAAAATTAAGACTAATTTAATCAAAAGGTGATTAACGATGTTATATTCTCGGGTGTATGTCTTCGGTGTTGGATAACGACTTTGGCTGTCATGGGACGCCGCCGGTGTGGTTAGGAGCGGAACCAGAAATTTATATTGAAGAGGGCCAAATTTTTTTTAAGAAATTTATAATATTAATATAATAAATAATATCAAGCAAGTAAAATAAAAACCTACGGTTATTCTCCTCTTTACAAAAAAATTATTTGATTTTTTAGTCAATTTATAGAATTCTAAAATTCAAATTTAATGTGTATGTACTTAAGTTTGATTAATTCAATTATTAATATTGTAAACTACTTAATTAATATGTGAAAAATATTATTTTTATATTAAAATAAATTCACATCACAATTTAAATTAAATAATAATATTACACAAATTATTTAGAATAAAAATTAAATAATAATATTTTTGTGAAATGAAGGGAATAATTGAATAATAAATATTATAATTAAAAAGAATTTAAGAGTCAGGACAAATATCCCAAATCCCCAATTAGGAGCAACAACTAAAAAGCAAAAGTAATATAAACTACAAGATAATCTGAATGTGATCAACACTTGTGGTCCCTGTGGACTTTGGGCAGGAGAACAATGAGATTTGAGATCAATTTGTAGAGAGTAAGAAAAAAGAGTCACGTAGGTAGCAACTTCTGTGTGTGTGTGTATATATATACACACACACATATATAAATCCCGAATCCCCAATTAGGAGCAATAACTAAAAAGCAAAAGTAATTTAAATTATAAGATAATCTGAATCTGATCAACACTTGTGGTCCTTGGGACTTTGGGCAGGAGAACAATGAGATTTGAGACCAATTTGCAGAGAGTGAGAAAAAAGAGTCACGTAGGTAGCAACTTCTGGAGGGGTATATATATATATATATATATATATATATATATATATATATATATAGAGAGAGAGAGAGAGAGAGAGAGAGAGAGTCCTCCTACGGAGCCTGAGATTAGGGACCGGTTTGGGGACCTGTCCATTTTTTTTGACTCACAAATAATTTATAATATTTATTGCAACTGAAATTTTTACAGAATCTAGTAATTTAGGTGTGATTTAGATAGATATCAAAAACAGGACTGTAGAGATTGTGCAACTCTGTTTTTGATATGTATCCAAATCACACATATATCACTAGATTCTTTAAAAATTTCAGTTCCAATAAATATTATAAATTATTTGAGAGTTAAAAAAAATAAAAAATAAAAATACAAAATGAACCAGTCCTGAAACTGGTCCCCAAATCCCGGGCTCCCTAAAATTATTGATATATATATATATATATATATATATATATATATATATATATATATATATATATATATATATATATAGTAATTCTACACGGACAACCAAATTGGACAACCAATTTGGACCGTGGGTCTCCAACCAATTTCCCCTCCTTTCTTTATCTCTCTCTTTCTCACTTACCAAAGTCCCCTCCTTTCTTTACCAATTTTCCCTCATTTCCTTATCTCTCTTTTTATTTTGTTTACTTATTTAATATTAATTCATCAAATTTATTTAAAAAAAATTCTTCAAAAAAGTTTTAAAAAATTGCCACGTAGACAACTTATAATCAATTTACTCTTTACAAAATTTATGCTAGTTAGTATATTTTGACCTACGAATTTATACATTGTTAAGCCTTTTTTGTAAATTAAATAGGTTAATTACAGTAATTTAATTCAGTGATTTAGGTGTAATTTGAAAGTACCCACGTACTTTCTTTGTTCCAAAATTAAATATATAATTTAATTTTTGAAGTTTAATATGTCGTCGTTTGACCTATTTAATTTACAAAAAAGGCTTAACAATGTATAAATTTATAGGTCAAAGTATACTAACTAGCATAAATTTTGTAAAGGATAAATTAATTATAAGTTGTCTACGTGACAATTTTTTTAAACTTTTTTGAAGAAATTTTTTTAAAAAAATAAAAAAATAAATTTGATGAATTAACATTAAATAAATAAACAAAATAAAGAGAGAGAGAGAGAGAGAGAGAGAAATGAGGGAAAATTGGTAAAGAAAGGAGGGGACTTTGGTAAGTGGGAAAAAGAGAGATAAAGAGAGGAGGGAAAATTGGTTGGGGACCCATAGTCCAAATTAGCCGTCCAATTTGGTTGTTCGCGTAGAATTACTCATATATATATTTTATATATATATATATATATATATATATATATATATATATATATATATATATATATATACATACATGAGTAATGCTACATCAATAAGTCTCGAACAGCTAAATCAGACATGAGAATTGGACCGTGGGTCCTCCTTCTCCATCCCCAATTTTCTTCTCCAAATTTTGTCCATTCCCAATTTTCTTCCCATTGTGGGTCCTCCCTCTCCATCCCCAATTTTTTCCCCAAACTTTATCCATCCCCCAATTTTCTTCCCCAAACTTTATGCAACATATCGTCCTCTCTCTCCGTCTTCTCCATCTCAGGGCCTTCATCTTCTACTTTTTTTTTTCTCTTTTATGTTTCTTATTATCTTGGTCGAGATCGATGATGGCATAAATGATTTGGGCCTTCATTTTCTACTCTTTTTTGTTCTTTTTTCTCTTTCATGGTTGTGCTTGAGTCTCGATTAATGGTTATGAAGTAGATCGGAGATGGTAAAGGTTATGGGTTTGAAGACTTAGGTGAGGCGCCCGGGACTAACTTTTTATACCTTTTTTCATATTTTTTTTAATTTCCGGTAAGCTTGTTTCAGAAATGGTGAACTGGGCTTGAACGTGATAATCTTTTCTTTATTAAAGTTTCAAATCTGCTTTCTTTAGAATTTGCTTCATAAATTTTACAGTGTATTTTGAAATTTGTGATTTGGGTATTTAATTCTCACATTGAATTTGTTGGTGTAAGATTGATGATTGTGAAAGCCACGAAGCCTAATTACATCATTAACAATATCTTTACAAGATACAATGGAATTGGGAGATGGGTATGTTACCAATGAAGAAATGAGAGTATTGCAGGTGAGTAAATTGGGGCGGAGCCTTAGGCGTTTCATTTTCTTGAAAATCACGACGGCGAGGTCGAGGTGGCCAAATTGGACATAGGCGCCAACAGTGGTAGGGTGAGGAGGTAAGAGAAGGGGGGCAAAGAAGCACTCATGCTACATACACAAACTATTCTACAAATATTTTACAAACTGCTGATGTGGCATACTCCACCTCAGCTTTTTAAAAACTAAAATACCACGTCAGAAATTAACAAAGTATATTAAAAAAAACCCAAATAACATTTGCAACAAAACCCTCTCCCTCTCCCTTTCTATGCCTCCCTCTCTGCGTCTCCCTCTCTGGCTCAGCAGTACCATACATCGCCTCCATCTCAGACCAAACCCTCTCTTCACCTCCCTCTTTGCCTCATCGGTGCTTACAAACTCCTAAACATAAAACACGACGACAAAAAACCCTGACCTGTAATCCTCTACCTCATGCCCTCTCTCCTTACCATAAAATTCTCACACTCCGACCAACGCCGCCGCCAACTAGCTGGAATCGTTGCAGAACCCGTCGAAACCATGGTTGAGAACGATGTTGCAATCCCATCTCTGTTAGTGCCGTCGTGAGCATGGTGTCTCCATGTCATCTGCCTCCCTCCCGGTTTCAGTATTGAAATTTGTTTTTATTTTTGTTTTTTTATTCAAGTAGTTCATATGCAAATTTGGTGTAGAGTACTGCAATATTTATGGCTTTGAGGCAATCCAATGAATTATATAATCCTGTGGATGGAATGGGTCGAAATAACTAATAAACAAAAAGAATTTTTATGTATTTTTAGCTTGTCTATTGCTGGTTTTCAAAAAGAATTCCAAACTTGGACTATTGCTGGTTTTCTAGCCTCAAAGATACTATTGGAAAATCTGAAGAAGGCAATATTTGTTGTCCCATTATTTGAACCAGGGACTTACTGATGTTCATGGCTCTTATTTTTGAGAGCCTCTTATTTGTTCTATGATCAACAGTTGTTTATACATGAATTGTAGTTGTTATTTGGACAATGATTAAAGACTTTACTGTATGTGTGCTTACTTATATGTGTCTGTGTGTTTAGTTTAAAAGAATATGCATATATTTTAAATTAATGCAATCAGATGGACTTTCAATAGCACATTGCACACTAGCTATTACTAATTGAGGCAAACATGTTCATTTTATGCTCATTATGCATTGTGTTTGTGTGATTAGCTTACATTTCATTCTTTTTTTCCACCTTGACAGTGAAATAGAAGATACCGATAATGACAGTGATGACAATAAAGGTTGTGTTTCTGTTATTCTTTGAACCTGTTCAATCAACTCTACTCTACAATTTTATCAACAACTAAAACAATGACAAGGGAGGCAAAACAGTTTAATGGTTTTGAACTTCTACATATTCATCATATGAATATGGAATTGGATAGGAGCTATGTTGGGCTCAACATTTAACATTCATTTACTTTGGTGCTGCATCATCACTTCTTCAATCAAGAGTACTCCAAAAAAAATTATGTACACTAGATGATTAATTTTCTATTGTAAGATATCAAGCTATTGTTTATTTTGGATGACTGTTAGTCTTATGGATAACAGAATTATAGAAGATATATATGGATTAGTGGATGCTTTCTAAGGATTGTATTAGTTTAACTTGGCAAGGGGTATGCCCGTTAATATTGTAAAGATATTGTTAACGCTCAATTTTGTCCGCGCGTCCAATCCACTCGCCGGACTTGTACCTGCACAAAAGTCCCAAAGGCTTGGGTCTTATTGGACTGCTCTGGTGTAAGAGTAAGTAAAGATTCGAGGTATGTTAACAATGGAGGCTCAATAATTAGTAGGGTAAAATTATGTCGTACCTTGCCTTCATTGTTATTTGGGTATTTATAGGATTCACTTGGCTACTTTCTACTCCAACTAGGAGTGTACTGCCTAGAACCCTTATCAGACCCGGATTCAATTATCTTGATCCAAAGGAAGTATTATCTAATAAGGAACCATAAGGACTTAGAATACTGGCCCAAGCCTTTTCAGACTGGAGAGTCCTCTTACAATCCACTAAGCATGATGGGCCTTTGGGCCGAGCCCAATGTAAGGAGCCCGATCAAGCCTGTTAGGATTTATATCCGAACATTTCCCCCTACTCCCTTAGTATATGATATGTACTGGGGGAGTGAATTAGGGATTTTTAACAGTCGGAAACTCGTATTAAGGAGAGAGAATTGACTCCCTTCGGGAACCCGAAGATGTCAGACCGAGGGTACCTCCCCTTCATGTGTCTCAAGATTTAGCTCAAAGATGTATACTCCCAGGGACTCTCGAAGGCGTCAGACCAAGGGTAACTCTCCTCGGACACTCGAAAGTGTAATAGCCGAAGGAGGATGCTCCTTGAGATCCTAAGAGGTACCGTCCCGAGGGCGAATGAACCTGTCTTAACATTAGGCCTCTTTAGTGGATAGATCTCGCTTGCAGATGTGCATCTAGGCCCAACCTTTTTACATTGAGGCCTATTGATATTACCCCAATATAAGCAGCCCAATGTGGATAAGCAAATATGAATTTCGAAAATGAGGTCAGGGAAACAGCTGGCAAGCAATATGGCGGTTCAGTAGCACCCGTTCCCGCTGTTTTCACTTTAATAGAACCCTATCCGTTAGATTGGGATGATCTCGGCTGTTGAATGTTTACTCATATAGGGAAAATGAATCCAATAGTCATTTCTCCCACCAGTAAATCCACATTTTCATAGAGAAAATAATCCTTCATTTTCAAAGAATCTGCTTCGCCGTCGCTCTCGATCTAGGAATCCTCTGCTCACCTGATTCTCTAAACATCTCAAGTAAGTTATTTATCATCTTCCTTTCTTTTCTCGATGGCTGGGAGTAATAAGAACCAAGCTTTGTCTTCTCGTGTTGAAGACGAGGTTACTGTTGCTAAAGCTGAAATTCCTGAAGGACAGCCATGTAAACCGGTGATCGTAGAGCGAATGAGAGATGTAGAGGAATATAACAAGACCAAAAATTTCTCCTTAGAATATAGAGTAGCCAACATCCCTTCTACAATTAAGAACCCCTTTTTTGATCTGTTGATGACGAAGTTCTATATTCCCGAATCATATGAAATTAGGAGGCCAGAAGGCGAGGAAAGGGTATACTGGCAACCCGAAGGGGGGTGGATCCCGATCCATCGCCAGTTACTGCTCTTCGGGGTGCGATTCCCACTCCGCCTTTTTGTTCTTGAGCTCCTTCACACAGTCGGGCTCAGCCTTAATCAATTGTCCCCAAATTATTTTATTCATTTAAATAGCTTTATAGCCTTCTGCTCATCCGAGAATATAACCCCGAGCATAGACTTCTTCTACCAATTCTTTTCTCTCTCCGTCTGTAAGGAGAAGGGATTTTACCAAATAATCAAGAATCCGGGTAGAGATACCCTAATAGATACCTCATCCAGTAATAAGGGATGACATGGGGATTGGTTTCTCATCAAGGGGCCGAACACCGAGTTGGTAGGACCTTGGTCAAACTGATGAGTGTGTTTTATACACACAATTTGGGTACTTTTGACCTTGCTAATTTGTAATTCTTTGGGTACTTTATGTGGTTTTATTGTGTTTTTATCTTATTTTTAGATATTGTGATTTTATATTACTTTTATATGTTTTGTATTGTTTTTATGTGTTTTTACTTAGTTTTGTAGGAAATGGAGCAAGTGCTAGTTGATCACCAATGCTCGTGGATGCCTAGTTTGCCATTTTGAGCCTAACATGGACATAGCAGCTGCTTGCGGCTCAATTTCAACCATGATGCAATCCGAATCTCTCAAAACTCAAAGAACGAAAGTTGTAGAGTTTGATCTTAGCTTTCCAGAACATCCGGAATCATCTAATTTGAAGTTCGTATGCGAGAGTTATGATCATTTTACCATCGGAATTTGCATGAAATTTACACAGTAGCTGCTTCCAGGCCATTTTGAGCCTTTCTCCGGCCATTATCTCGACGAGCTCCAGTTATGGAAGTTGTAGATCTACTTCTTAGCTTTCCATAGCCTACTTAATCGCCTTAATCCGAGTTCGGACGAAGAAGTTATGGCTATTTTACCAACAGACGTCAAACCAGAGTCGGGCAGCAGAAACCAGCGCGGGAGGGGCCAGCGCGCGGGCGCGGGCGCGCCCAGGCGCGTGCCCCTTTTGGTCATTTTTGGTGGGCTAAGCTAGGGTTTTGCATTGGGCACTATAAATATAACATGTAGCCTCCATTTTAACATATCCTAGAGTTCCAAAATCAGATTTAGAGAGAGAGAGAAAGGAGGCTTGGAGCAAAAAGAGGGAGGCCATGGCCATTGGCCATGGTTCTTCTAAAGCTTGGAGGAGCTTCAATGGAGGTGCTTCAATGGAGTTTCATCCAACAACAATGGGGAAGCCATCCTTTATCTTTCTTTTTCTTTTTCCTCTATGTAACTAGTTTATAATCTAAGATTGTAATTGAACCCATTGCTTATTTTGAATTGATTTTCTCTTCCAATTGATTATTGTTGCTCATATGAATTGGTTATCTTAACCTATGCTTATAGATTAATTGCTTGGCTAGTAATTACCTTGGGAACATATATGAACTTGACAAACGGATTATAGTGTTGAGACCTAGTTATGATATCATGTGAAAGTTAAAGATTATTGTGGGTGATTAATTGAGATTTAGTGACGTGTGTCTTGTTGATTATCCTCAATAATAGGCAACTTGATAGTATTTAGGATAGACATATACCTAGATACCATGTGCAACCAATTGAGAATCTAATCTTAATGACTTCCTTTGTGAAAGTTAGTAATTGAAAGGGTGGTTAATGAGATTTAGTGACATGTGTCTTGTTAGTTATTCTTGAAATTGGTCTCTTGATAGTGTGTAGGATAGACATATACCTACATGTCGCATTAGGAAGATTCGTAATTGACCATCGACAGAGGCTCTTACGTAATTGTGATTTCTCGGATGTCAATTCTATGTGGTTAATTGATCTTAAAGGAGAGTTAAGAAATTTGAACAAAGCATTGCACGCCAAGTGTTTGACAAAATGCTTGAATGGGGGGATATTGTAATCTTAGACCTTTATCTATCTATTTATCTTATTTATATGTCATGCAATTTAGATGTAACCTTTATCTATCACTTGAATCAAAGAGTTTGATTTAGATCGAGTCGATATTGAGTTAGTACTTGGGGATACATTAGAGTTAATTCCTCGTGGGATCGACAACTCTCTTATCACTTTATTACTTGTTGACCGCGTATACTTGCGCGTATTTTTCGATTGCGAAATCGACCAACACAAACCCGAACAAAGGACAACTCAATCCAAATCGGATTACTTGAAGAAGGTTGGAGGAGTTCGAGGTTTTATATTCCAAGCGACCTTCGGTGAAGTGGAACCGGTTGCTCTTGAATGATCAAGACTGGTTACATGAACATAGCTGTAAGTCCATTTAATTTTCCCGAATGCATACTGTTACTGAATTGATGATGCACTAAATCCCTTTTATCCCTTGTGCAGTGGCTGACTCTGGAAGGAACCCTGATAATGAAGCTATTCTTGAGGCGGCTGGAGTTCCGAGGACCAAGCTATCTGGAGCTGAGAAGGTCAGGATGGCCCGAAGCAAGAAGGCCTCGGGTGCTAAAGTTCCAACCTTGCCCGGGGTAGCTGCTGAGGGAGCATCCAGATCTGGTCAACCAGAAGGGCCAGCAAAGGCTGTGGAGCCCAGAGGCAAGAGGAAGAGGCTTGTGCGCCAGCCCTCGACTGAGTTAGGGGCGAACCAGTCGGGATGATAATGATAGAGCCATCCTCCACGACTGGGGATCTGCCAGCGGTGCCCCAAGGGAGTTGATCGCGACTGCTTCCTTTGGTGCTGAATCTCCTCAGCCAGACGAGGAGGCATTGTGATGAGGAAGAAGCCGAGAGGGACCTCTCCCCCCTCTTGATATAAAACAGCCAAGGGCCGAGGGCGTAGGTACGTCTGTCGGAGTTTTGGATTCCTCCCTGATCCCGCTTGGCGCCACCGAGGCTGATCAGGGAGACCTGAAGACTCTGATGGAGAAGTTATTCGCGCATCACACCAAGGTTAGTAAGTCTATTTAATAAATATCCGCAGTTATCTTATTTGGTGTTTTCTGATTCCCGAACCGTTGTTCTGCAGGGGAACGATCTTCTCCTCCAAGTCTCTGACAAAGTGAAGAACTTGAAGCACGATCTGAAGAAGTCCTCCGAGGAATGCGCTGGGGCGAAAGAGAAACATCTGAAAGTCTGAACTCAGCTCCATGCCCAGCGCGATAGCTTCCATATCATGAAGAATGATTACGAAGCAATGCGTTCGGAGAAGGTAAAGACCAACCGTGAGCTATCCACGCTGAGGGATCAGTTGCTCGCTGCCGATGCTCGTGTAGCCGAAGCTGGAGTTCGAGCCGAAGAGGCCGCCCAACGCGCTGAGGCTGCCATAAAACGGGCCGAGGATACGGAGGAGAGAACTAAAGAACTTGAATTGCTTGTGCAGAAGCAGAAGGAACAACTTAGCCAATCAGATGATCAGATTCACCTTCAAACTGACCAGATGAGGAATCTGAAGGAGAATGTGCAATCAATCGTTGAAGGCTGGACCTCGAGAGAAGCTGATTGGCTGAGGGGTCCTATTGCCCCTGCATCACCCAACGTTCTGACACCAAGTCTTCGGCAGAAGGTTATCGAGGAATATAAGACCTCAGATCAATTCCATGAAGACGTTCAGGATGCCATAGTGAACGAGTTTAACGACGACTTCGAATTCGCCCGAGAACTTGTGCGGGGGAAAGGCCATGATCCCGATGCTCTAGGGATTGTCATTCCCGATAACTGATATTTGTAATTTGAATTTATTGTGATGTAACTCGAACTGAATGAATCATTACTTTGTAACCCAAACGATCTTGTTCGAACATTTGTAACTGTTAAGTGTTATCTTTTCTCATGAGTAACTCTTATTATCTCTGTGCACATCTGTTCTATACCTTTTCTCCCCCCATTAACTTTATTAGGAAGATTGCTAATAAGGTTAACAGATATAAACAAAGTGTATGTAAAAACAGCAGACAGAGATAAAATAGAAGAATTCTCATTTATTTCGAAAGGATAATCAAAATCGACCAACATGTTGGCCTCAAAAGAAACTAAGTACATAGGACATATTATTACTGATAATATCTTCGGAGCCGAGCAGCATGCCATGTGTTCGGGACGTCCGTGCCATCCATATGTTGTAATTTATAGGTTCCCGATCCCAATATTTCAATGACTTTATACGGTCTTTCCCATGTAGGCATCAGTTTTCCCGTTTCCCGTGGTGTAGACGCCTCTGCCTACTGAAGAACCAAGTCCCCTACCTTGAATGTTCTTGCCTTGACATTTTTGTTGAAATGTCGAGTCGTTCGTTGCTGATAGGTAGCTAATCTGAGAACCACGGCATCACGTTCCTCTTCCAATAGGTCCTATAGGTTTTTCCCGAAGCCCCTCGCTATTGAGAATTTCGTCGAAGTTTTGGACTCGGGAGGAAGGTATCCTAATCTCAATAGGTATCAAGGCTTCGGTCCCATAAGAAAGCTTGAAGGGTGTCTCTCCGGTTGTGGTTCGAGGAGTTGTCCGGTAGGCCCATAGGACATGCAGAAGCTCTTCGGGCCAGACTCCTTTTGCCTCTTCAAGTCTTCGTTTAATACCGTTCAACAAAAGCCTGTTTGTCACCTCAACCTGTCCATTTGCTTGAGGATGGGCCACTGAAGTTCGTCGATGTTGAGTATTCAGCTCTATCAAAAAACCTTCGAACTCTTTCCCCACGAACTGAAGACCGTTATCAGAGACTAGGACCTTAGGAATTCCGAAACAATAGACCACCTGCTCTTTAAGGAATTAAAGACATGTCTTCTCAGTGATCTTTGCTAGTGGTTTGGCTTCGACCCATTTGGTGAAGTAATCTATTGCCACAATAACAAATTATACCTGACCCTTACCCTGAGGGAGCGGCTCAAGAAGATCTACCCCCTAAACTGCGAAAGGGATGGGAGATAATATAGGTGTAAGCTCTTCGGGAGGCTGGTGTGGTACCGAAGCGAACAGTTGGCATTTGTGGTATTTTTTGACGAAGTCTTTGGCGTCCTAAAGCATGGTCGGCCAAAAATATCCTTGTCACAAAATTTTATGTGCCAATGTCTTTGCTCCCACATGATCTCCACATATCCCTTCATGGACTTCCCGAAGCGCATAATCAGATTCTCTGGGACCAAGACACCGAAGTAAGGGCGACGAATAGGATTTCCTGTACAGTGTATCCTCAATAAGACAGTACTTTGTGGCTTTGAATTTAATCCATCGGGCCAATGCTCGATCATCGGGCAACTCATCAGTTTTCAAAAACTGGACTATAGGGGTTATCCAGGAATCCTCGAATTCAATATCCATTATTGTGTGAACCATTGTGCTCGGTTCCTGGAGAGTTTCAAGGTAGACAGATCCTTCCATTTCCCCCTGGTCAGTTGTAGCAAGCTTCGAGAGAGCATCAGCCATGGCGTTGACCGCTCTGATCACCCCAATAATTTGATACTTAGGGAAGTATCCGAGGAGCGTCTGCACCAGCTGTAGGTAGGCCTGAAGATGTGGTTCCCTGGCTTCATACTCCCCCAATACCTGTTTTACCACGAGTTGGGAGTCACTGTATATCATCAAATTTTTCAATCCCATTCTCGGTAGGGAATTTCATCTTCAAATGTGGAATGAAGGTGACTGCCTTCAAAGCTGCCAGAGTTGTCCTCCCGAGAATGGCGTTGTAGTTGCTCTCCACTTGGACCACATAAAACCTTATCATGATGGAGGCCTGTTTGGGAGCCGTGCCGAAGATCACTGGTAACTCTATCGTCCCTGCTATTCGGACTGGGTTGTTCCCGAAGCCATATAGCGGGGACTCATTGCAGAACTCCAGTTTCCTTCCCCCAGATCCAGCCGATTATAGGCATGGCTGTAGAGTACATCCACCGAACTCCCATTGTCCACCAACATTCGTTTCAGATCCATTGTCCCTACTTGAGCTGTGATGACCAAGGCATCTTGATGCGACATAACCATTCCCGGTGGGTAATCATCATCAGAAAAAGTGATGGGCTCCGTCGGAGTAGTTTTAGGTTGCCCAAACAGTTGATGAACTTCTCTAGCAAAGACCTTCCTTTTCCGATTGGACAAAGCTGATATCGGGCCTCCAGAGATAACGTCGACAACTCCTCTTGCTATTCCCTATGATGGAGGTGGTGGCGCTATCCGATCAAAAGGACTCGGTTTGTATCGATCGGCCACATAGCAATCCAGGTTACCCCTCCGGACTTGCCTTTCGAGAAAATCTTTCAACTGATAACAGTCCTCAGTATCATGCCCCTTGGCTCATGGTAATCACAATATCTGTCCCCATTCTTTTGTCTGGCGAAGACTCTGATCCTCAGGGGCTTTTCATAGAAAGGCTGGTTTTTGATTTTCTTGATGATAACGGCTCTACTCAAGGTTAAGGGAGTGTAGTCCTTATCGTTATCCCTATTACCTTGATCTCTCTAACCGTTATTCTTCTTTTGCCGATTATCCTGGGAATCTTTCTTGTCGTTCCCTTTGTTGTTGTTGTACGTCTTATCGGCGTCCTCTCCCCGGGGGACTCTCTGGTGAAAATCACCTGTATTTTTTGAAGTACCCCGAAGATTAGCGAGTGCCTCTTCCAACTCGACGAATTTATCGACTTTATCATACGTTTCAAGCAAAGATTCGGGCGCCTTTGAGATGATCTCCTCGATCAACCTGCTGGACTTATCCACATTCAATCCCATGGTCAAGAAGTGGATCACCTGCTTCGGATCTATGCCGTTGACCTCAGATACAGCCTCCCGAAATCTCTTTATGTACTGCCGAAGCGTCTCATTCGGTCTTTATTTGACATGCATAAGGGATGTGATCATTTTAGCCCGCCTCTTATTGCTGCCGAAACGGGTGTGGAATTGTTCTTTCAGATCATCCCATGAGCGTACTGATGCAGATGGAAGGGAGACAACCCACTCCCGAGCAGTCTTCTTCAGGGTGGATAAGAATAAATGGCACATGGCCGCTTCATCATGACCATGAAAGAGCATGGCCTGCTCGAAAGTGAAAGTATGATCATGGGGGTCTCCAGTTCCATCATACATCTCCAGGTTTGAGGGAACCTTGTTCTTCCTATCGATCTTCGCACTAGCCAACTCTCGGGTGAAAGGAGTGACCCGAGGCTTCTTAGTTCCTGGGGGTTGTTCTGCAGCCCTTCGGGGAGACGATTCTCCCGTGTGACTTCTGACAGGGCTTCGTCGGGAACCCTCGCGGCGGTCTCTCCTGGATGGAGATCGGACTCGCTTTCTCGGGTCCCTGGTATAGATGGTTTCAGATTGGACCACACTATCATCGCGATGCCACCTTCGAGATCGGTCATCTCTTCGTCGGTGAGGAATAGAGCGGGAGGCCGAGCCTCTCTCGCTCAACAGATTCTGTCCAGCCTCGTTCAGTTCCATGTACTGCCTGTCAAGCTCTTCTTGCTGGAGATCGAGAGCTTTTTTCCGTTCAAGAATCTGCTAGAGACGTTGTTCCCTCTCTATGACCGTCTCATGGCGTGATCGAGACTGAGTTGGTCCATTATGGTCATGGTGGCTTCGCTGTGAACGTGAAGTTGCCATGTGAATTCTGTTCTAGTTAGCTGAACAGTGATTACTACTAGAGGCCCTCCTTCTAGCGCCAATGTTAACGCTCGATTTTGTCCGCGCGTCCAATCCACTCGCCGGACTTGTACCTGCACAAAAGTCCCAACGGCTTGGGCCGTATTGGACTCCTCCGGTGTAAGAATGAGTAAAGATTCGAGGTATGTTAACAATGGAGGCTCAATAATTAGTAGGGTAAAATTATGTCGTACCTTGCGTTCATTGTTATTTGGGTATTTATAGGATTCACTTGGCTACTTTCTACTCCAACTAGGAGTGTACTGCCTAGAACCCTTATCAGAGTCGGATTCAATTATCTTGATCCAAAGGAAGTATTATCTAAGAAGGAACCATAAGGACTTAAAATACTGGCCCAAACCTTTTTGGACTGGAGAGTCCTCTTACAATCCACTAAGCATGATGGGCCTTTGGGCCGAGCCCAATGTAAGGAGCCCGATCAAGCCTGTTAGGATTTATATCCGAACAGATATATATATATAGAAACAGAAGAGGAATGGAGTACCTTGATAAAAAAATCGCTATTGCCCAATTGCCCAATTGTTTGTTATCAATGTTTTTCCTGGTCTACTTATTTTTAGCTTTATGGTTTAGTTATTTTTCGAATCTGATAATGAGTTATCCTCTATTCAAGTAGAGGCTTTGTTGTATTACAATGTATGCCTCTTTGTATTCTATTGTTGTATTTGTATCTAGTTCATGTTGAAGTAGATTATGTAATAAACTTAAACATAATGAGGATCAAACATGTCCATCTCTTAATAACATAAATAACGAGCAAAGATATCCATAGATGTAAAGCTCAAATAATGTTGAATAATAATAATAATAATAATAAAAAAAAGCTTTGTTGTAAGTCACCATATGTGCTTAAAAAAATATAAGCTTTTCCCTAGGCAAATAATACCATAATATCTATTACAAATGAGGAACTATGTTGTGTTCAACACAAAAAGGAAAAACAAAAAGTTTGTCATCTTCATCCAGTTAAAACTTAATTTTAACTGAACTTGCCAGCATCTTGATCCTTAAACTGATGCCCATGCTGTTGAGCCTACAAAATGAACAAAAGAAAATGTATTAAATTATTTAAAAATCAACGTGCATATAATTGACATAGTTAAATATACATGTAGTAACAATACTTGTAGCAGATCCAAATGATTCAAGTTGATTATATGATGTTGTTGTGTTCCATAAACACTAAGCTAGTCAGTATTTGGCACTCGACATCCACTTCTCCAAAATTGATTTGGATGACCCTACAAATACAAATTTTATTAAAAAAATGGTTAAATTTCAAACTATTAACAAGTATAACATTGAATAAAAGTTAAGGAATAATTGATAGTCGACGTATATTGCTTCCTGGAGTACCAAAATATGTTGGGTTAATACTAGTTACCACAATTTGATTAGTATTGAATAAATTATAAATGATAAATTATACCTGCATTTGGTTTCTAGCAAATATAGGAGTGCCAAAATATGGCATCATATATCCACCACTCGAACCTTGACTTAAATGACACTGTGCAATTGAAATAAATCTAAAAAATTACATATCAAGCAAAAGAGAAAATATTATGCAAAAACCAAGGGACTAGGAGGGTAAAGAAATTGAATATTAAAAAACATTTTAGTCAAAAGGGAGATAAAGAAAATCTGCATTTGGTAAACTATACATGCATTTGGTTTCCAGGAAATAGAGAGCCAAAATGTGGCATCATATATCCATCATTAGAACCTTGACTCAGATGACACTGTGCAATAGAAAATAAATCTAAAAAGTTAAATATACAAGATAAAAAATTATGCAAAAACCAAGAAGGGTAAGAAACTGAATATTAAAAAACATTTTAGTCAAAGGGGAGATAAAGGAAATCTACACAACACGATCTTTCAAAAAATGCAATCGTGTAAATTATTTACATAGTAGATTAAGATCTCAAACAATTAATCTCATAATTTTTTCTTATTCTTAAGACCTGAACATTACTTTTCTCTTGTGTTCCCATTTCATGATCTTCTTGTGGAGTACTTAAAGCAGGCAAACCAATTTCACCTGCATCGACTTCAATTTCTTGTGCCACTTGAGAATTCTTTCATTAGAAAGAAATAGATGAATTAGACAAGTTATTCAGATAAACAAATATACATAATAAAACAAAGAAACTAATAAAATAGATTATTAGCTAAAATTAAATAAGCAAGTACCTGTTTTCCTTTTCCTTTTTTTTGCTAGTTTTGTTCCCTTCCTGTCTCTTTCTTGTTTTCAATTTCCTAATCACTTGGTCTGTTTTAGATTCCTTTCGTTTTGACACTGGTCGCCCTTTACTTCGAGTTACTAAAGGACTAAGTACCTTAATACATTCCTTTGATGTCCCATTAATAACTTCATTAGATATTGTCACTGCACCCGGTGTGTGATGAGATGTTTGACCACTTTCACTACTTGACACATTCAGACTCAACTTTTCCTTCAGCTTATCTAAAACTGTCATCACAGTCATACAACTTTCTTCAGTTTTTGATGCCATTGATGCAACTTCATAAAAAGAAGTTTGCAATTTATCATAACGTTGTGCTTTAGGATTTCCACTCAATTCATCGTAAATACATTTAATAAATGTATATCTTCGTTTCGAGTCCTTAGTTCACCGTGGAAGAATATATTTTGATGGCAATATTTTCATTTTCTTTATCATCATGAGCACAGAAAAGGCATGTCTATAAACGATTCTTCTAAATTCAAATAAGGAACAATTGCATTGTACCTCCAATTCATCTTCATTAAAGTAAAAATGGAAGGTTACTTCCTTTGTATCATCATCAATTTCTATCTCGTCAACAACTTGATATGTAGAAATTGCACCTTCTTGTTTAAGAAGAGAAGGATGACAATACATTTTCCTCCTAATCTCATCTTGAACCTCCTTGAACTTTGAATTGGTATAACTCTCCTAAAATAGCTTTTCAATAGCATAATGAGTTATGCATGGAACTCTTGAAGTTAGAGAAATAAAATCTTCTGTGTTCTCCTTTTCAACCTTGCTCTTCAAGGCCTCATCATATTGATCAACAAATTGCTTCAATGTAGTCTTCGACCCCACATAACCATCAAAAAAGGCATTCATACTTTCACTACATTGTGTAGTAGACATTCCCGCCCAAAATGTAATTTTCAAATATGTTGGTATCCAATGATATTGCTCATAATACAACCATTGCAACCATTTATTATCTTGAAGATTATGCACCTCAAGTAATCTTTGCCAACTATCTTCAAATTTATCACGACTCAATGAGTCATATACACAGCGGTCTATATCCCTCTTAATCGCCTCATATTGAGAATATCCTTTAAATTTCTCAGGAATTTTCTTCATTATATGCCATAAACAAAACTTATGTTTAGTTTCAGGGAATACTATTTCAATTGCTTTCTTCATAGCTTGGTCTTGATCAGTTATAATTGCTTTTGGAGCTCAGCCTGACATACACTTCATCCATGATTCAAACAACCAAACAAAAGTATCAACATTCTCGTTTAATATTAGACCACACCCAAGAAGTTTTGATTAACCATGATGATTCACTCCTACAAATGGAACAAATGGCATTTTACATGTATTTGTTAAGTATGTTGTGTCAAATGTTATAACATTCCCAAAATATTCACATGTGGCTCTACTTCTTGCATCTGCCCAAAACACATTCCTCAATCGAGACCTATCATCCACATCCATTACATAATAAAACCGATCATCCTTCTCTTGCATTCTAACAAAATAGTCACGAAGTGCTCTAGCACCTCCCACCCCAAGTCGAAGCTGTCTTGCTTTGTTAACATGATTTCTACAATCTTTCTCTCAAAATGGAAGCTTCTCAAATCCTCTTGCTTCAATAACAATATATTTATAGTTTTTACTGATACGAATTCCAGCTTTATCATTTAACTCAAGCCTTCTTTTCACATAAGAGTCCATCTGTTTATGACATCTAAAATATCTAGCTTTTTCAAGACTCAAAGTATGGACATGGTCAAGCACAACAGTAGCCAATGTAAACTTTCCATCAGTACAACAAGTAGCATTAATCTTGGCCTTGCACCCAAGATTTTTTTTTGGTCTCCGTTTAAGAGCATTAGTTGCCTTACTTTTTGTCTCGCCTTGATTAACACATGAAATAGTCAAATATTTTAAATTCCCATCATGTCCAAGTTTAGAGGTTCTCTTCGACATACCAAAACCTGCTTGTTTAGCATATTGCGTATAATATGCTCCAACTTCTTCCTCTAAATTAAACATCATCCCAACCTTTGGTTCTAAACAATTTCATTTTCATCTAAAATCTGTTGATCTCTTGCTTCTTTTCTTCAATCTTTTCAATCTCTAACTTTTACTCATTTTCTTCCTCATCAATGACAATTTCTTCATCTGAAGACATGTAGTCTTTATTGTCTGACAATCACATGATTGTTTCTATTAGAAATACTATTCAATTATTTAGTAAAAAATACAAAAGTTTAAACCATTCAAAAGTCGAGCATACAAAACTTTAAAAATTGTTATATGGAATTGCAACACCGTAGTCGAGCATAAATAATCCAACAAAATTAAAAAAATCTGTCATATGACTAAGAGTTAAAATATTTTCTTTGTTTCTATAGAATGAATACGTTTTTAATAGCAGAATGTTGGCCTGTTTGACTAAGAATGGTTTTCTTATCTAAAGCATGCTTGTCTCTGTTATCAAAAGTAGTTGAGGAATTACGAAAAGTAGAAGAATTAAAAGCATCAGATACCAAAGTGGGAGCATCATTCTGATCAGATGGGATTGCAACACCGTTCTCAGCCATGGTTTCGGCAGGTTCTGCAACGATTCCAGCGAGCTGGCGGCAGCGTTGGTCAGAGTATGGGAATTTTATGGCAAGGAGAGAGAGCGTGAGGCAGAGGATTTGAGGCCAGGGTTTTTCGCCGTCAAGTTTTATGTTTAGGAGTTTGTAAGCACCGATGAGGCAAAGGGGGAGGTGTAAAGAGGGCTTGGTCTAAGATGGATGCGTTGTACGGTACTGCTGAGGCAGAGAGGGAGACGCAGAGAGGGAGGCGCAGAAAGCGAGAGGGAGAGGGTTTTGTTGCAAACATTGTTTGGGTTTTTTTTTAATTTACTTTGTTAATTTTTGACGTGGTATTTTAGTTTTTTAAAAACTGAGGTGGAGTATGCCACATCAGCAATTTGTAAAATGTTTGTAGAATAGTTTGTGTATGTAGCATATATACATATATATATATATATATATATATATATATATGGAATGACAATTTTTTAAATATTAGAGGATACTATATACTCTCTCCGTTCCAAATTATAATATCTGACTTTTGAAAAGCCAATTTGAAATATTTTTAAATTCAAAATTGACATAATTCATTTAAGTTTTCAAAATAATAAATCTTATAACTAGTAGTATTTTTTAAGCTTAAATATAAATTATTACATCAAAATATTCATTTTTATCTATTTCGATGATCGTCCTTTTAATTTTTTTTTAATTAAGTTATTGAACTCTTGATTTTTTTTCTAATTATGTTTAATTGGACCACCACATCATAAATTGATGATATGAAATGCTTACATGGCAAATGAATGCTTATGTATAATTAAAATAGATATTTCTAAATGAGATTTTTTTTTTCTTTAGATAGATAGAAAAAATCATAAAAAAGAAAACACAATGAATCAAAAAGAATAAAAAGAAAAATATATTTCACCCTATTTAATTAAAAATAAAAATCAGATATACACTTAAATAACATTTTTGATAACAAACAAATTAATAAAACAAAACCAAAACACATCATTCATTCCAGCCATCTAATGGATCAAATGCCCTAATCCCCAAATTAAAATCACAAACCCAACGTTCATCTTCTTCCAAACTGTGGGCAAGGAAATTACGCCTTGCTAGAGTTAGGGTTTTGTGTTGGCTGAACAGGAGAGAAATCCACGAAGAGCACGGAATTGATTGATTGAAGAGGGGAGAAAAACAGGTGGGCGATTACTCCAATGACACGTGGCAGAACTCTTAGAATCCGAAAACCGGGTTAGGGTAGCAGGGATTCCAAGAGCCTTCTTGAGTGTTTGAATTGAGAAAGAGTTTCAAATGTAATGAGCTTCCAAGAGTCTAAGTGTAATGTCTTGAGAGCGATCCCCTTTCTTAGAATAGAGGGGCAATTTATAGAGCTTTCCTGAGAAATAGTCACATGTCAGGCACATGTTTTAAGGGAAATTCCCGAAATACCCTTTTATCATCAAAGTAATACCCAAATTACCCTGTTCTTCTAGCCACCAATCCAATCCCTCAATCAATTCCAAAATAGGTCGCATCCACGAGTCTTCTGTCTTGGAACACGTGGAGACTTTCCCGGGTTTAGTACATTTAATTAGGTTTTTGTAAACCCTAATTTGTACATTTATTTCAATTAGGTCATGCTTCACCGCTCGTCCTTACACTATTACCTCAGAAAATAACGGTCACCTTCCTCACTTCTATAGGCGTGAGTCTCGCTCTTATCTAAACACCAACGGGTTAAGTGGTTCTTCATTGTCCTGGTTCGTCTTCCTTCGGGCTGCGAAGCTTCCATATTTTATTGAGAATAATGATTTTGGTACCATACTTTATAATTCTCATAGGGTTATGAGGCAGTTTGGATTTGACCAGGAGTGTCCCTTTGGCCGTAGTTGCAAGGAGACTTATGAGACTGCTCTCCTCAATTTTGTGTCTACCTCCCCCTCTTTTGCATGGGCCTTCCCAGAACCTCCAGGTGCTCCTCACAAATCCTTTCCCGTTGCCTTTGTCATACCAACTGCTACTCGGAGTGGGCGGTATACTACTGGTGAACGTAACTACTGGCAAATCAATCTTAAGAGGTGGGAGGATGACACACTGATGTGCTCTATACTAGCTTCTCCTCCCAAGCGTCTTCAATGGGTTAGGATGTTATGTTCTCCTAAGCCCAATATCCGTTCGGAACGATGGCCAGCCAGTAGCCGGCTTATTGAGCGTGAGGCCTTGATGCCTAAGTCTTCTCCTCCTCGGTCAGCAGGTGTTCATTCTCAAAGTGACCTAGCTATCCTTCCTGTACAGGCCCCTATTACCTCCAGGAACTTTCCACCACGGGCCTTGTCTCAGTTACCTCTGTCTCGAATGCCTCCTCCAGTTCCTCCCAGGAATCTTCTGGTGCCGGGGAAATGAGAATTACTAGTTCCAGAACCAGAACAATTACCATTACTGATTCAGAGGTGGCTCCTCCTATTACTTCTACCGTGTCCCCGGTTAGTCGTCCAGGTATCAGAATTCGCTTAAGGGAATTTGCAAAACGCCCTCCTAAGGATGTTAGTCCTAGTGTGTCGCCAGCCGAGGATCTGGTCAAGAAACGCCGTAGAAAGTTGGTATGTATTTATATATTTTGTAGTATCTGCATTTATGTCTGTTACTATCCACATAGTTGCTTTAGTAATTCCTTATATCATTATGTCCACCGTTTTTAGATTGGCGATGCTGATGAAGAGGATGATGATGTTCCTCTTGAGTTTATGCCTATTACTGCAAATGGGGCAACCGCGGCGGCTTATACGAGTTGTGACCCTCCCCAACCTATCTTTATCAGTGTTGAGTCGTCTTCATCGCATGAAGCTTGTGTCAGTCTTGATGCTAAAGACACTTTATCTGATGTGAGTTCGAGCCTTGCTTTGGGTGATGCAACAATTTCCTCAAACCCTCCTCTAACTTCTCCACATGATAGGCCTAAGGAAACCGATGAGACTCCTACTTCCGCGAGGGAGGATCCTTCTGAGACTATTGCTGAGGTGTATCCTCCCCAGAAGGATTCTACCGAGTTGGTGAGTTCTCGGGAGGGTATTGTTGATAACATTTTGGGTGGGTTGAATGATATTCCGCCTTCTGTGGCATCTCCCAACTATTTTTCTATTGACTATCTTGTGAGTATCTTTCTTTGGTAAATATATCATCTTCTTTTTTTTCAAATATA
Source organism: Aralia elata (assembly GCA_034770075.1). Classification (NCBI taxonomy): domain Eukaryota; kingdom Viridiplantae; phylum Streptophyta; class Magnoliopsida; order Apiales; family Araliaceae; genus Aralia; species Aralia elata. The sequence continues at coordinate 16,350,046 of CM068383.1, forward strand.
TTATGCTTTTATCATCTTGTTTTCCAGAGCAAGAAGATGTAAAAGTTGCCTTTGCCTGTTAATGCGCTTGCCTCATTTGATGCTCTCAATCCGGATGTTGACACCTCGCTAGATAATGACCTCGGTTATCCTCCAGGCTGTCTTTTGAATGACCAAGGCGTCGTGGATTCATCAGCATTCCAGCAACCCCGTGCTCCTCCATCCTTTATATCGACAAAATCTATGATGGCCTCTAAAGTAGCTCCTATCAAAGCTTCCTTCAATCCAAGTGGAGACCTTGTTTCTTGGAGGGGCTTTCGGATATCATCTTCTAGTCAGGAAAGTCTTGAGCGTCTCCTAACTCGGTTCCCACATATACTTGACTAGCTGATTATTAAGGCGACTTCTGCCCAAACCTTCTTCCTAGATCAGCTCGCAGGCCTTGTGTTTGGGTTGCACACTCTTTCCTTATACTCTTTGCGAGTTAAGGACTTGAAGAAATTTAGTGATGATGTAGATGACCTTGCAGCCGTGGGTGTTGATATGTCCCCTTTTCGGGCCAGACTGGATCTTCTCAAGTCAAATATCAATCTTGTTGAACTACGTTCGGAAATTGCTATACGTAAGTGTGAAGATGACTCCTTTTTAGCACAAATTTCGGAGTTTGACGAAGCCGTAAACAAATTGAAGATCCATTCGCAAGATTTAAAGTCCCAACTTCAGGAGGTAGAGCGTCAGCTTCAAGACTTAGAGTCAGCTACTCGAGATGTCAAGAAATTAAAAGCTGAAAATCTCAAGATTCAGGATGCTGCCATTACTGATTTAGAGGCCTTCGCTATGCCTTCTCTTCAGTTTGATATGTCATGACCTTTAGATCATGACTTGCTGTAGTCTCTTTTTCCCTTTTCCTGTTTCAGAAACTCATTTACACATATTTCATTTATCAAATTAGAGTTTCTTTAACGTTGTTGATTGCCTTTAATTTGAATGATTCCTCAAAACTCAATATTTATCATTGAATCTCAAGTTACTCAAATTAATACTCTAAGGCAATAATAGGTATTATGAATAGGTAAACATGAATGTTGACAACAACATGTATATATTTATATCTTTTCAAAAAAATAAGTAAAAGTTTGATAATTTATTGATAATCAAATTGCTTTTAACGAAAAGCATAACGTTTCAAAATTTTCATAGAAAAAACAATAAATCTTGCTTTTGTCGGATAAAACATAATGTTCGCCACTTTTAGAGATAAAGTGTAACTGTTTTTTCAGGTTGAGGACTTATAGTCAGGTGCCTCGATTACTTTTAAAGTTTGAAAGTATAACTTTGAGGGCTTATAGTCAGGTGCCTCAACTACTTTTGAAGTTGAAAGTATAACTTTTGTAATGACTATCTCATGTGTAATATTTCTTTACCCATTTCAGGTTCAATGGGCCTGAGATAGCATTTAATCCCACACGAGATATTTTGCAATACCCGCTTTCGGAGATCTCTCGTACCCTATACGGGCCTTCCCATTTGGGGTAAAATTTGGTGGTTGGTGTTCCCCTCATGACTTGATTTGCTGTCTTGAGCACCAAGTCCCCCACTAGAATTTGTCGCGGTACCACTGCGGTATTGTATTGTCGTCGCAGTCTTTCGTGATACCGTTCCAATTTTTCTTTGGCTCGGTCTCGAAAGTCAGCTAAGGCCTCCAGGGCTGCTGGTCAGTTCTCTTCCTCGACTAAGCTTCAGAGTCTCATCCTAGCCAAAGGGATTTCTATTTCGGTGGGCAAGATAGCTTCTTCTCCATAGACTAAAGCATATGGGGTTTCACCCGTAGGTTTTCTTTTTGAAGTTCGATATACCCATAATGCTATCGGTAATTGCTCTGCCCATGTCTTCGGATGATCATCTAGGGTTTTTGACAAAATCTTGATCAAGGTTTTGTTTGTGGCCTCTGCTTGCCCATTGCCTTTCGAGTAGTAGGGCGATAACTTGTAGTGTTTCACCCTATATCTTTCCATCAGGTTTTTGATGTCTCTATTGATGAAAGGAGTTCTATTATCTGACAGAATGATCTTCGGGATCCCGAAACGACAAATAATGTGCTCTTTAATGAAGTTCGCCACTGCTGGACCCGTAGCCTTTTTTAAAGGGATTGCCTCTACCCACTTTGTATACATCTCAGTGGTCGTTAAGATCCATATGTTGCCTTTAGAATTAGGATGAATGGGACCTATAAGATCCATTCCCCATGTATGAAAGGGCCATGGTGTTGCTATGGTCCGTAGGTCTACAGCGGGAGCATGAATCAGATTCCCGTGGATTTGGCAGATGTGGCATTTCTTGACAAAATCCAAGCAATCTCCTTCCATTTTCGGCTAGTAATAACCATGATTAATAAGTTGTTTGTACAACTTGGCTCCCCCTTGGTGCTCGTCTTTATGCATTTGATACACCAAATCTTTGACCTCTCATACTTCCAAACACCGTAAGGGCTTGCCATTGAACCCTCTTCTAAATAATTCTCCATTTTGCAAGAAGAATCGTTGTTACTTCCTCTTTATTAAGATTGCGTCCTTCTTTTCGGCGGGCAGATTGTCGCTTTATAAAAACTCTATATAAGGGATTCGCTAATCCGCTATGTCATCAATGAAGGCGCATTCCTCCTCCCCAAGGTATCCTTGGCACTAAAGACACTGTCGCTGAAGTGCATCTGCCTCCTTTTTCATTTCGGGCCAATAATACCCTTGGAGTTGTAACCTCCTATACAATCCGATATCTGCCGATCCACAATTTTCTGCATGTACCTGATGCAAAACTCTCTGTGCTTCAAACCTCCCCAAGCATCGTGTCAATACCCCATCTGTTTCTTTATGGTACAAGACTCCCTTGATGATGTTGTATTTTTGAAGTTCCACCGGTGATATTGTCCCTTCCTTTGTTTGCAATTGATGGGAGATGTTATGTCTCCAATCATTTATCCTGCCTTTGGGGAACAAGTCTAGCACCGTGGTTGGGAGAGTTATCTTCATTACTTTCACATCTAGATCTTCTCTTTGGACATATACTCTAGATGCTACTATGGCTAATGCATCAGGTTGTTTATTTTGTCCTCTTGGCACATACTCAATAACCACCTTCCTAAAGTCCTCCATCACTTTTTGTGCTACAGTTCGATACGGTGCCAATATAGGCTCCTTCACTGCGAATTTCCCTCTTATTTGTTGCATGATCAAGTTTGAATCTCCCCTTACTTTAAGGCATTTAGCTCCCAACTCTCGAGCCGCTAATAATCCCAATATGAACGCCTCATATTCTGCTTCATTGTTTGTGAAAGGGAAGTCTAACTTGTATGACAAGGCTACTTCCTATCCTTCTTTGGTGGTCAACACCATGCCTGCCTCTACCTTTCCCTTCAGCAGATGACCCGTCAAAGGCTAAATTCCATCATTCTGAGTCTTCATCTACTATGTCAATTTCTTCTACTTCTTCCCCTGAAGATCCTTAGAGGGAGGTTCGTATTCTCCATTTGGAAATATAGCTAGTAGGTCTGCTAAAGCCTAACATTTGATTGCCTTTGGTGTTACACACTGGATGTCATATTCTGAAAGTATCGTTATCCATTTTACAGGTCTTCCTACCAATGCTGGCCTAGTCAGTAGGTATCTGATCGGGTCAGTTCTTGTTGCAAGCTTCACTTCATGTGCCAGAAAATAATGTCGCATTTTCTGCGCTACGAACACCAATGCAAGGCAATGTCTCTCCACCTGCGAATACCGGGTTTTCGGTCCTCTAATTATCTGGCTGATGTAGTACACAGGCTTTTCTTCTCCATCTACTTTCTGTGTGATCAATCCTCCTACAGACTTTGTGGTAGATGTGATGTATAACTGCAACGATATTCCTCTTTGTGGTACTACCATCGTTTGCGCCGAAGACAAAATTCTTTTTACCTTCTCAAAGGCCTGTTGTTGGTCTTGCCCCCAGTTCCATTCTGCTTTTTCTTTTAGCAATTTGCCAAAAGGTTCTGTGACTTCTGCTAATGCTGGCATAAATCTCCTCATGTAAGAAACTTTCCCTAGAAAGCTCTTCAGCTGTTTTTATATTCTTGGTGGGGCATCTCTACAAATGCTTTTGCCTTGCTTGGGTCTACCTATAAGCCTCTGTTATGCACCAAGAAGCCCAAGAATTTTCCAGCCGTCATTCCAAAGGCACACTTCTTTGGATTCATCTTCAAATAGTATTTTCGGCATCGCTCAAACACTTTCCTCAGGTCCTCCACATGAGTTGTCGCCTTTTTGGATTTGACTACTATGTCATCCACATAGTCTTCTACTATATCATGAATCATGTCATGAAATATAGCATGCATTGCCCTTTGATAAGTCGCCCCCGCATTCTTCAACCCGAAGGGCATTACTACATAGTAGAAATTCCCAAACGGAGTACGAAAGGCCGTCAACTCTGCATCTTCTACTGACATTTTTATCTGATTGTAAACCACAAACCCATCCATGAATGACATCATCTCATGATTAGCCGTTGCATCTACCAAAGTATCTATGGTGGGTAATGGGTACATGTCTTTTGGGCATGCCTTATTTAAGTTTCTGAAATCCACACATATCCGTAACTGACCATTTGATTTCTTTACTGGTACAATGTTGGATAACCATATTGGATGCTGGATTAGCTTGATAAACCCTACGTCCAACAACTTCTTGATTCCCTCCTTGATTTGGGTTTCGACTTCGGGTGCATAGTTGCGAGGAGCTTGCTTCACTGATTTTATTCCCGGGCTTACATTCAAATTGTACTCTACCAACTCTTTGTCAATCCCGGGCATCTCATCGTAGTTCCAAGCAAAGACATCCCTATACTATCGCAATAATTTCACGAGCTCCTCCTTCTGATTAGCATCCAGCTCTTTGTTGACATAAGTCGGTCTTGGCATTCCTCCATCTGTTGCCAAATCAACTTCTTCTAGTTCATTTTGTTGAGGTTTTGGCCTATCTTCAAAGCAATCTGGAGCTGGTTCTACCTTCTGCTGCGCAATTTCTCCTTCTTCATTACTGTTGGAGTGGGGGACAGCTCCTGAGCCGTTGGGTTTGCACTCTCTCTTGGACTATTCCCCCTTGCACCGTCATAAGCGAAACACCACCTTTCCGTCGGGTTTAACAACCCTCTCCTATTTGGTTCTTTGGCCATCATCTGATTGTACTATCCGTTTGGCATTTATTATGTTTCTGGTATCTTCAAGGTCTACTGGCCTTTTCTTTTCTCCTTTCTCCTCCTTATCCAGGTCTACTACCACCGGCTTCTTGTTTTTGGAACATTCTCCTTGTTTCGAGGTCTTCTTTTTTTCTTTTCTTACAGGCACGAACTTATCTTCCTGTACTTCTTCCCAGCTTGCTAGTCTTAGGGAATCAGGCCTTGCAATCTGGTTCTCTCCCTCTTCAGCGACATCGTCGAAGAAAGTTGCTTCGGCGATGTGTGCTGGTGTGCTGTCGCAAGCACCCAAAAATAAAACCTTACTGCAAAAGATATTAATGTAGTAGTGCAAGTAAGAGTCGATCCCACAGAGAATGATTAGTCTAAATTTATACTTTGTAAACCAAAAGGGGGGGTTGGAATTTTATTTAACTAATTAACTAAAACAAAATAAGAATAAAATAAAGATTTTAGTTCTTCCGTTCAATATCACCTTATCATAGCAATATTTATCCTTCAATGAAATTAATAGCCCTAGGTAACAATAAGCTCTGCTACCCGAAACTCCCCTTAATTATCACTCAATGAAACAAGCTCTTCACAAGATTCTAACCATTATACAACCTAGAACAAGCTCTCTAGATTTAATATAATAGCAGCATTAAGAACTAGAGAATTAGACTATTCCAAGCAACAATCACACAAGCTCGGATTATTTAACCTGTCTTCCAATAATCATAGCAATACTCAAAAGCTTGACCACAATCATGTATTACTAATTGCTACTTGTGATTAGGAACAATATCAATTACACGTAATATTATCCCTAATCTAGCAAATGATATTAATCAAATTAACTTAACTGATCACATTAAATCAATCGGAATAAATATCATTCAACAGTTAAAACAGATTATCGAGAATGAACTTCATATAAGAAGGAACAAATAATGTATAAAAAGTTCAACATCCCATTGGAACTAAATAAAAGAAAAGAGAAGAGTTCATAGCAAATATGCAAATATAATTTACAAGATATTCAACAATAATAGAATATAAAAAATAAAGGAAGAGTTTAGAGAAGAAAAACTATGTTTTGACATCCGACTGTCACTTCGGATCACAATCTTCAATCTCTAAACATTCGCCGTCGATTCTTCGCTTCCATAAATTTTGATCTCTTGCTTGCTCTTGAACTATAAAAATGGAGAGGAGAGTAGCCTCCCCTTGGAGGTCTACTTCCTCTCCCTACTCCTATACTAACAAACTAATATGGAGAATGGATACAAGGAATTATTGTATGAGTTGGTGGTGAATTAGTGTGTGAATTGGCAAAATATAAGTCTAACTTCACTTGGTATTTATAGGAACTCATGGTGTGCTAACCTATCATCATAAGTCAAGATCAAACACCCAATCAACACATGTGCATCAGCCAACCAAGGAAGAATCCACCAAAAAACGTGCCCATGTGATGTGCTAAAAATCCAAATCTGTCAACTAACTGATCAGCACCTTGTAAATCAATTTTGAATTAGCAAACCACCGAATTTGGACTTGGGCAAAGAACAAAGGTTGTAGCCCTGGAGTTTCTAATGAATTTGGGCTTTTGAATCACCTGATTTGGAGTTGGGAAGCTCAAGTTATGGTCCAAATACTCCAACTGGTCCGAACAGGAATCCAGTCCATGCGGGATTCGGATTAGCTATCTAAAAATCAATATTTGGAGGCCCAAATGAACTCGAAATTTTGCCCACCATACCTTCCCAGAAAGCTTGAGAAGTCTACTACAATCTTTAAGAAGAACACATGTTCATTTGGAAACTCTAACACAATTCAAATCTCAACTGAAGCCCCAAAGGTCAATCTGTCCAAAAGCTCAGTTTCCTAAAATTTTCAGCTTTGACGTATGTTGGTAAAATGGTCATAACTCTCTCATCCGAACTTCGATTTAGGCGTTTCAAGATGATTCGGAAAGCTAAGAAATAGATCTACAACATTCCTTCTTTGAGCGTGGAGAGATAAAGGCTCGACCAAGGACGAAATTGGGCCTCAATGGGCTGCCATGTCAATGATAAATTATGGACATTGATCCAAATACCCTTTTATTCTTTTTTTCCTACAAAACAAAGTAAAAATACATAAAAGTGATACAAAGACATATTTCATAACAATAAGATAAAAACACATAAAAAGAATATAAATTACTCAAAAACTCACAAATCATCAAGCTAAAAATACTCAATTTATAGGTATAAAATTGACTCATCATGTGCCTCCTCTGGTCCAAAGGGATTTCTTGTTGCCGGTACCTTCACTTCTTTCCCCTTCCAGATAGCTTTCAGGCATTGATGAAAAACTGAGGGTACCACCCTATAGTCATTTTGTCAGGCCCTTCCTAACAAGACATGATACGCTGCATCCACCTCGGCAACATGAAATATTACAGGTCCTCGAATCTTTCCAACCTGCATGTCCACCTTGATGTGTCCAAGGGTTCTGTCACTTTGGTTGGCAAACCCTGTGATGTTTGTTGGTTCTTTCACAATTCTCTTCTCTGGCAGGCCTAACTGCTTAAACATAGTATAGGGCATAATGTTTATAGACGCTCCATTATCGATGAACGCCCTCCGCACCTCTATTTCATTTATTATTGCCGTCATATACAGCGGTCGGTTGTGCGGGTATCTTATCTCTCTGTCAGCTTTAAAGAAAAATATCTTGCTTTCTTCCTCTTCCACTTCCTTCACAAATCCTTTGTTAACCGCCATGCAGGTTTCTTAGGTTTCCGTCGCATGACTGATGGGCACTGTCACGATTCCTCCCAAATCTTGTGCGAAGGATGAGAGGATCGCAAATGAATCATATACCATAGTAATGAGATAGGGCTTGAAGGAGTCTAGAGCACCATTGTCGCATATGCTAACCAAGTTCTTCTCCTCAATTGGCTCTGCACACTTCTGTGCTTGGGCCCTGAATCTGTCCACATAATCTGACAGCTCCTCATTCGGCTTCTGTTTGAATCGCATCAGCTCTACAATAGTTACCTGTTTCTGCACATAGAAAAATTTCTTAAAAAATTACAATTTCAGATCATCCCAATCATGGACTGATCCCTTCTCCAAGTTGTAGTACCAACTGAAGGCACTATCCGTCAAGGATTTATTGAATCCTCTCATCAACAGATTGTGGGTATTCACCTCATCATAACCCAACCATGGAGACATCGACTCCACGAATCTGTTAATCTGCTCCCTGACATTCCTTTTCTCCCCGTGATACTTTGGAAACTGCGGGGGGTGCTCAATATACCCTGCCAGGTAAGGTTGCCTCCGTATGTGTGCCAGGTAGGGTGGAGTAAAGTCCAACTCTGAAGGTCAGGCTGTTTGCTTGCGAAGTAGATTGATCACATCGATCATATCATCTTTCGTCACATACTGGCTCGTGGTATGGATTCTTTGATGGGCTATTATGTATTGCTGCATTGGTGGCGTGTATGGTAAGGAAATTGGCTGGTGCACACTTGCATCCTGCATAATTTGTATCGGTTGTGCTTGTTGGCTTGTTCGTTGGATGTGGCTCGGGATGGTCGGTATCTGCCCTTATGAAAATGCTAGGAGAGTGCTCGGGATGATGTTTGGCTAATGCTGACTTGCTTCCAATCTGAGTTGTGGCACATCGCCGCTGTTTTGAGGCTCCAAGTTGATGATTGGAATCGGCTGACTCTCCGTTGTTGGAGGCACAGTCTGATTCTCTTTGTTGTTGTTGTTGTCCTCCACTTCTGCTCGTTCCCCCTGCAAACTTCTTGGGAACATAGCCTTGAAAGTGGGGATTTGCATCAACTGCTGGCAGAAATTCCCCATCTCTTCCTGCTTCCTCTGCATTTCTAGTATCATGGTCATCATCATCCATTTGTACAACATTCGCAGTTGTCTGCGCTCCAGTTACTTCCTCACCTTGCCTTCCCGTGATTGTCTGTCTAGCACTAGTTTATTGTTGATCATCCATTTGAGGTGATGTTAAACTTTCTTCCAAAACCTCTTGTAAGATGGGTTGATCAAGATCCAGATTCGCGCTTTAGAACACTAGATTTGCTTGCCTTGAAATCGGATTAGGTGAAGTGATGTTTGTTGTCAGTGAAACTCTTCCTGTAATTCTCCCACTTCGAGTTGTGGGCATACCCTTCACGAATTCTACACCTCCCTAGCAGAGTCACCAAATAAATATGGGCAAGAAAATTACGCCTTGCTAGGTTAGGGTTTCGTGTTGGCTGGAGAGGAGAGAAATCCACAAAGAGCACATAATTGATTGATTGATTGAAGAGGGGAGAAGAACAGGTGGGCGATTACTCCAATGACACGTGGAAGAAATATCAGAATCCGAAAACCGGGTTAGGGTAGCAGGGATTTTAAGAGCCTTCTTGAGTCTTCGAGTTGAGAGAGAGTTTCAAATGTAATGAGCTTCCAAGAGTCTAAGTGTAATGTCTTGAGAGCGATCCCCTTTTCTTAAAATAGAGGGGCTATTTATAGAGCTTTCCTGGGAAATAGTCACATGCCAGGTGTAACGCCCCCAAATCTGGGTTCCTTGAACCTCGAACTTGGTGCGTCACGATACATCATCTTCGTACACATTCTATAAACTAACGCGGAATATATAAATATACATTATTTATTTCAAATAATTTTACAACATTTCTCAAGGTCTACAACCTTAATTTAATACCTACCTTAATAATTCAAAAGGTTTACATAATCACTTTCATAAGATAACATAATAGTTGACGCCTATTAAGTTACTCTTGAACTTTTTCTCTTGTCTTTGTCCTTCCTGAAGCTCTCGAGCTTAACTGAAATATTATCATGATATAGCAAGAGTGAGCAACTACTTTGCTCAACAAGTTTAAATACAAGAAATATATATCGTGATTGAAAAAGAATAGGCTTTCGAATTTTCAACAATATATAATAATTGTGGAAGAACGATAATCAAATTTCAATAACTGAATAACTGAATCAATAACGCTGAGTGGCCAGCAATGGCCATGAACAAATTTGGTAATTCAAGGTGATCAGCCTTTCATACTAGGTAAACATATGCAACTTGCACTAAGTGCGACTAAACAATAAATTTCATTGATGTGGAATAATTGATAATAATTAAATGACTAGCATGCTTGAAAATATTAACTCAAGTTTGAGTTAGGAAACTTGCAATAATCGTAAGAAGTTTAGGGTTAGGAACTTGTCTTGTCCGTCGATTACTACTACACAAACTAATTTAATCTCTTATGGAAGACCTATCATTTATAAAATTGATCTTTCAATCAGCATATCATATCATACCTCATAATACTACTACTTTTATAAACAAATTCTCCAACATTTAGCCACATAATCAAATGTTAGATAACACCTTAAACCATCAATATTATTATCGTCCGTTGATAATATTTCAACCACTTTATCATCTTAAAACTCTCGTCTAATATTATTAATCATTTAATAATATTTTAATAATATACTAATCACTTACAAATATTATTAATCATTTAATAATATTCTAATCACACTTTAATATTATTAATCATTAAATAATATTCAAATCATTTGCTAATATTATCAATCATTTAATAATATTCAAAATCACTTATTAATATTATTAATCATTTAATAATATTTTATTCACTTTCTAATATTATTAATCATTCAATAATATTTTAATTCAGTTTCAAATATTATTAACCCCTTAATAATATTTTGATCATTTAATATCATTTTTTAATGTCTTAATCATTACAAATATTATTAATCCTTTAATAATATTTTAATCATCTAATAATACTTTAGTCTAATATTATTAATTATTTAATAATATTTTAATTATTTATTAGACTCATGAACAATTTAATTTAATTGTTTATCTTTTACTATTTAATTTAGTTAACATACATATTTGGTCATACACATAATATTTTACTGAAAATGACCAAATTACCCGTATAAAATCTTAATATATCATATTAAAGGCCATTAAGCAATAAAATCACATTTACACATTTTTTAACATAACATAACTTAATTTTCTCATTTATTCTTAACTTAATCATAGGTATTAAAAATACCAAAATAACTTATTATTTTTTTATCTTTTGAAAAATATCAGTATATAATATTTTAGTTATAAAATAATTTTTCTGTAATTTTTCAATTTCTTTTCCTATTTTTAAATAGGCTAAAACTGTCCAAATGACTACATTTATCATAAATTATTCTTTTATTCACAAAATCTGAAATTAATACGGTAGACTCATACTTCCATATACTGATTTTAGTTAAATTTTCACAATTTTCTGGGTTGTATTCAGTGAGTTATAACAGTTTACTTTTAAAATCGTATTTTCTTATAAAAGCCATATATAACTCCCTCTCAGGACATCAAAAAATTCTCATCTTTGGACAACATTTAGTTAACTTGATATACTGACATATCACAAAAGGCAAGAATTTTTAGAGCAACAAAAGTGGCCAAAACAGCCTTCACAAAAACTAGACAGTATGCTCATAAGGTTTTTCTTTTCCAGATTTTTTTTGTGTTCTTCGTTCATTTGGTTTGATTTCTTAATTTCTCTCATTTAATTCTTGTTTATACAAGTTTAAATCATCCCAAACATACATAAACATATTCTTTATAAATAAATTTCATAAAACTTAATATCCATACGAAAATCAAAGTATTTTTATAAGGGTTTAGATATATACCTTTAACTAGTTTTCTTTCTTTTCTTTGTTTCATAACTTTGCTTCCTCTATCATGCTCCATGGTTACATACCATTTGAAATATATACAAAATACCTTAACATGGTGAGTATTTTCATATTCTTACAAGGAAAGATATCGAAGAATTTTTTTGGATTAAGTTCAAGAATTACGTTACTTGAGTTTTTCTTCATTTCTTGTTTCTTTCTTCCTTCTTTCTTTCTTCTCTTCTATGGCAGCCCCCTCTCTCTCTCCCTCTATCTTCTGAATATTTGGAGGAGTACGGGTGTATGAGAGAAAGGAGAGAGCTGATCATTGCATTGTATAAGATTAATTCATAAATTAAGCCTCCCTTGTCTCATCTCATTTAATGGACCAATTATTGGCTAGTTTGGTGAGGGAAATAAGAAAATGCTTGGACTAAATGAAAAATGTGTTCAGTATTTTCGCCAAAAATCAGCATGCTTAGCCGCCCACATGAGCTGCTTCTAGAAGAAATTAATTCCCTCTCCTCTTTTATTTACTCGTTTGTCCGTTTAATCGCCATTTGACCATTTTGGCTTCTAAAATTTAACTTTTTCGAACTTACAGTCGATTCCTACTAAATTCGACGTTCTGAACATCGTGGGAGTATCCGTTTCTTCAAATTTATCTTCAAATTTCGAATTGAACTTTTACCGAAAAATCAACCGTTAACTTTTTGACCAAAAAGTTAACCTTGACACATGTTTTTGGTCTATTCTTACTATTTTCGACGTTTCGGACTCAACCGTCCAGTTCACGACTCCAACTTCTACTCCGAACTCAAATTCGAGTTTTTTACCACTATTCTTGTCTTATGTGAAATTATTCGCTTCCTTAGCTAGTTCATACTAATTAAATTAATTAGCTTGGACCAACTATTAATTCACATCCATTTGACATAATATTAAATATCACACTATTATTCATATTACATAAAATTATTGTAATACAAATACAACTATCTTCATTAACTAAATAAATTTCTTTATTCAATTAATTAAAACAATATTTTAACCCACTAATTTTTAAATAGTGAATTAATTAACTCGTATATGAAATTTAGTTCATAATCATTCTATCACTGTCCAAGGCTAAATATTCAAATTATATTATTTCATAATATAATTTTAATTTAATCTCAATCAATTAATATTACTTAATTAATTAATTTCATCCACTTTCTTTAATGATTTAATTAAATATTAAATCTCATTTTCCCAATATATGTATATATTTTGCATCTATATATACACATTTAATCTATTATACAAAATCACATACTTCACATTATATGAAACACATATATACATATATGTTCAAATCTACTTTATCTCTTAATAACAATTTTATTTATTAAATTCTTATTTTAAATTTCTGGAATATCTGGGATATTACATACCCATTCTTCTAAGAATTTCGTCCTCAAAATTAAGTCATAGCCATCTCTATTCATTATACTCCTCTATTTTCAAATTTAAGTTTCATTCTTTAAACCTTTATTTAATTATTCGAGATCTTCTTTACAAGTCTCATAAATTTTTGGGTTATCACATTCACCCTTCTTCTAACAATTTCGTCCTCGAAATTATAGCATACTAATTTTTGATGCTCATTCTATTGACCAAAACTAGGTTTTCAAAGCAACCATCTTATTCACCAAACTACGTTTTCAAATCAACCTTTACATTCTCACTTTAATAACTACTAAACTCTTTCCTTCTTTAAAGATTTCTCTTTATTCGTCACATTCTACAGTTATTCTTCTCTAAGAAGTTCACATCTTCTAAACTTTCAACTTCCAGAACTATGGAATATCTTTCAAGAGTCTTCAATAATTGTGAAGTAGTTTGAATAACTAGGAGTAAAAGATTTTCAAATTATGCTGAGTGGTCATAAAGACCCATGAACTTGTTACGGGGCTTAACAATTATTCAATTGTACACCCTTATAAAACATCTCTTGGTACTTTAGGAGATCCACTTATTGTACCCGTTGTTGTGCACAACACTTATAACATCTTGTTCGTGTGCGAAGTCGGATTTTCCCGACATAAATTACCCTTTTTTTCATGGTTGTTCACCTCAGCCATTTTGATAAAAATATTTCAATATTCATCTAGCCGAAACAATAGCTTAGACGTATACCAATAATTCGAACATCAATCGAAATATCTGTCTAGCCACTTAAATTGGCATTGACTTTTCTTTAACTGTTCAAAATTCTAAAAATCATCTTATGACATCATGATATCGCACTGTATTTACAGTCTGTTGAGGATTATGTTATTTCATGATTTTGTCATACTACATCATACCATAGTGGGTTGACGATAATATGATCACATCCAACACTAGGTTACTCTGCATTGATGACTCCATCATTTGTCATTCTACACCAAGTTTAATGATGCATTGATGACTGTTAAAAATACATTTTAATATTTTTTTTAAATCATCTTTGTCTTAGCCGAAACAAATAGCATAGACATATGAATCATAGGACCTTTTTAAAACTTATTAGTTCAAAAATTGATCCAACATATTTTTCGAAAACACAAAAGTGCAAATATCAGCACGATGTCAATAAATTCGAAATCTAGCATAGCTAGAGGATTTGGAATACCTATGCTTCCACCATCAACTCTAATTTCTCCCATGATCATCCATTGCCTAATAATTCTATCTATTTCTATTATCCTTAAAGTTTACTACACTGAAAATCCTCAGATCTCAATATACAACTTTTCTATACCCCAGTATAGTTCATCAAACTTACCACACGTTATGAGTTTAGGAACTTTCCACAATAATATGAGTTTAGGAACTTGTCCTAACAATACGTAGTCCAAGAAACAATCAGGGAATGTCCATATGCTTAGGGGTTCAAAAACATAACATATGATTATGAGTCACAAACTTACCATAAGCATGAGTTCTAAGAACTCGCACCTAATCTTATATTCTCTAACTATCAAATATAATATGAGAAAAGAATCACCTTCTCGTCATATGTATATCGATAGCGCGACACCATCATTTCAATGATTATCCATATGATAAACTGAGTAGTCGTTAGACCAAGCACAAAACCCCTGCCCATACAAAGGCTTGTACGACTCAGCTCTCACATGAGTCCTTAATTGAAATCCCACATAATCCTAATCTTAGTTTGCTATTCGCTCAATACGAAATTTCAATTCGTATCCCATCATTTATAACTCCTTCTGAGTTTTATCTCCGTACTATCTTCTAGTACCTTTTTCATACATCAATGCTGTTATAAAGTTTTCAATCATTCGATTGATCAGCTATTATTCCAGTCTTAATCAGATCACATTGTGATCTTTCTTCTAATCATATTATATTACGATTCTTTTCTATCTGATGATCGTTTTGTTTACGACATTCTTATTTTTCCCTTTAATCATGTTATATTATGATTTCCTTTATGCTTTTAGTCTCATAGACTTTGTCTATTCATCATTACTCGTCATCTTTATTACTGGAGTCAGGTAACTCCGAATTCTTATCTTTATACCTCTCTAAGATTCTTCTTTGAATCTTCTTTATCTTCTTCTAATCTAAATAATGAATTTTATTAATTCATCTCTTAGCACTTTAGACTCAATTTGAGTTTATTGCTTATCATCCTTATCATCATTTTTACTGTTATAGCCTAAGGTATTCCTACCTAAGGTTTATAACCTATCAGCTCTGATACCAACCTGTAACGCCCCCAAATTCGGGTTCCTTAAACTTCGAACTTGGTGCGTCATGATACATCATCTTCGTACATATTCTATAAACTAACGCGGAATATATAAATATACATTATTTATTTCAAATAATTTTACAACATTTCCCAAGGTCTACAACCTTAATTTAATATCCACCTTAACAATTCAAAAGGTTTACATAATCACTTTCATAAGATAACATAATAGTTGACGCCTATTAAGTTACTCTTGAACTTTTTCTCTTGTCTTTGTCCTTCTTGAAGCACTCGAGCTTAACTGAAATATTATCATGATATAGCAAAAGTGAGCAACAACTTGCACTAAGTGCGATTAAACAATAAATTTCATTGATGTGGTAGACTCATACTTCCATACACTGATTCTAGTTAAATTTTCACAATTTTCTAGGTTGTATTCAGTGAGTTATAACAGTTTACTTTTAAAATCGCACTTTCTTATAAAAGCCATATATAACTCCCTCTCAGGATATCAAAAAATTCTCATCTTTGGACAGCATCTAGTTAACTTGATATACTAACACATATCACAAAAGGAAAGAATTTTTAGAGCAACAAAAGTGGCTGAAACAGCCTTTAGACAGTATGCTCATAAGGTTTTTCTTTTCCAGATTTTTTTTGTGTTCTTCGTTCATTTGGTTTGATTTCTTAATTTCTCTCGTTTAATTCTTGTTTATACAAGTTTAAATCATCCCAAACATACATAAACATATTCTTTATACATAAATTTCATAAAACTTAATATCCATACGAAAATCAAAGTATTTTTATAAGGGTTTAGATATATACCTTTAACTAGTTTTCTTCCTTTTCTTTGTTTCATAACTTTGCTTCCTCTATCATGCTCCATAGTTACATACCATTTGAAATATATACAAAATACCTTAACATGGTGAGTATTTTCATATTCTTACAAGGAAAGATATCGAAGAATTTTTATGGATTAAGTTCAAGAATTACGTTACTTGAGTTTTTCTTCATTTCTTGTTTCTTTCTTCCTTCTTTCTTCCTTCTCTTCTATGGCAGTCCCCTCTCTCTCCCTCTATCTTCTGAATATTTGGAGGAGTACGGGTGTATGAGAGAAAGGAGAGAGCTGATCATTGCATTGTATAAGATTAATTCATAAATTAAACCTCCCATGTCTCATCTCATTTAACGGACCAATCATAGGCTAGTTTGGTGAGGGAAATAAGAAAATGCTTGGACTAAATGAAAAATGTGTTCAGTATTTTCACCAAAAATCAGCATGCTTAGCCGCCCACATGGGCTGCTTCTAGAAGAAATTAATTCCCTCTCCTCTTTTATTTACTCGTTTATCCGTTTAATCGCCATTTGACCATTTTGGCTTCTAAAATTTAACTTTTTCAAACTTACAGTCGATTCCTACTAATTTCGACGTTCTGAACATCGTGGGAGTATCCGTTTCTTCAAATTTCGAATTAGACTTTTAACGAAAAATCAACCGTTAACTTTTTGACCAAAAAGTTAACCCCGACACATATTTTTGGTATATTCTTACTATTTTCGACGTTTCGGACTCAACCGTCCAATCCGCGACTCCAACTTCTACTCCGAACTCAAATTCGAGTTTTTTTACCACTATTCTTGTCTTATGTGCAATTATTCGCTTCCTTAGTTAGTTCATACTAATTAAATTAATTAGCTTGGACCAACTATTAATTCACATCCATTTGACATAATATTAAATATCACATTATTATTCATATTACAAAAAATTATTGTAATACAAATACAACTATCGTCATTAACTAAATAAATTTCTTTATTCAATTAATTAAAACAATATTTTAGCATTGTCCAAGGCTAAATATTCAAATTATATTATTTCATAATATAATTTTAATTTAATCTCAATCAATTAATATTAATTAATTAATTAATTTCATCCACTTTCTTTAATGATTTAATTAAATATTAAATCTCATTTTTCCAATATAATGTATATATTTCACATCTATATATACAACATTTTAATCTATTATACAAAATCACATACTTCACATTATATGAAACACATATAGACATATATGTTCACATCTACTTTATCTCTTAATAACAATTTTATTTATTAAATTCTTATTTTAAATTTCTGGAATTTCTTGGATATTATATTCACCCATTCTTCTAAGAATTTTGTCCTCGAAATTAAGTCATAGTCATCTCTATTCATTATACTCCTCTATTTTCAAATTTAGGTTTTATTCTTTAAACCTTTATTTAATTATTGGAGATCTTATTTACAAGTCTCATAATTTTTTGGGTTATCACACCAGGCACGTGTTTTAAGAGAAATTCTCGAAATACCCTTTTATCATCAAAGTAATGCCCAAATTGCCCTGTTCTTCTAGCCACCAATCCAATCCCTCAATCAATTCTCAAAATGGGTCGCATCCACGAGTCTTCTGCCTTGGAACATATGGAGACTTCCTCGGGGCTAGTACATTTAGTTAGGTTTTTGTAAACGCTAATTTGTACATTTATTTCAATTAGGTCATGTGAACCCTAATATACACTTGGGCCCACACAAACGTAGACATAATTCGTTTCTAACAAATAGCCTGCTGAGAAAATCTTCAACCTTCACCAACCTACCCAATCACCACTAGCGTCGATCCATAGCATAAACCAGTGACATCGACAAAAGGTTTCGACTTTTTACGACAAAGAAGGTGTTGATATTATATGGCAGCAGCTTGATGGAATCACAATTTTGCAAGATCGACAACGTTGTGGTTGAAGCTATGTACCCCTTTTTTTCTAGATCTAGATCCTCACAAGATGCAAGTTGTGTTTTTTTTCCTTTTTTTGGCGATGATGTAACATTCATGTACACATAAATTTGTTGCTACAACTTGCGATGAGTATGGCAGCAACGATTTCTTCTGTTTACTTTATGTTGGGATGGGTTTGCACTTCTCGTTTTCCAGCACCTAAGAATTGAAAAATGAACTTGGTATTAATGAATCTGGATGGTTATAGGGGAAGATCATTCACGCTTTTGGTTGGTCGGAGTACATGTGTTTTGGTGAGTAGGGGATGTCACTTGGTTGGGTAGGTTGATGGTGGAAAATTGTCGTGGCTAATGAACAGAAGATGTTTGTGAATGAATGTGGAGAAGCAATTGCCACTTAGGTTTGTTGATTCTAGCAGAAGTGTAATATTTCAATAATTTAAATTTTGCAATTTGTTTCATTTATGTTAGTTATGTAATTTGGTTCATTTATCCTAAATATATAATTTATTTTAGTTAATTAAATTTTGTAATTTGTTGTGTGTGGTTATAGTGTGATTTGCTTGATTTATGTTAACTGAGTAAAAATTGTCCTAATTGTGTAATTTATTATTTTACCTTTTCACCCTTTTATCTTATTAAAATTATGAAGTAATTTCATTTTACACATAAGCATTCATTTGCCATGTAAGCATGTCATAGTATTAATTTATGACATGGCGGTCCAATTGAACATAATTAGAAAAAAATCAAGAGTTCAATCACCTAATTGAATTTTTTTAAGGAAGATCATCGAAGTGGAAAAAGGTGAATAGTTTGAGGCAATAATTTATATTTAAGCCTAATTTTAGGTAGTTTATAAATTCATAATTGTATTGACATAAATTAAATAAATTCATGTCAAGTTTGAGTTTAAAAATGTCTTAAATTCACTTTTCAAAAGTCAATACTGATCTTATAATTTGAAATTGAGGAAGTATATAAAATAAAATACAATGGGGTGGGGACGTGCCCCCCTTCGGCGACTATAATTCCGTCATATGGTGTGGTCGTTAGTAAATGGGGAGAGATATATAATATCAATCTTAAGAGTTTCAAGCGTAAAAATGAGTGTACAACCTTTCTAGTAGTTGGACATCTATTTTATGTGAGACAGCCTTGGAGAGTTGTTGGTCGATCACAAAGATTTGATTGAGAAGCCTAAAGTGAAAATGAATCATGTCTTTTTATTCCAAATAGTTGATATTTATACTCGAAAAATATTTTATAAATTCCAAGATGAGATATGGGATTGCTTGAATTATTGTTTTGAGCTTATCATAGAGAGTGACAATCAATGCGTGTTTCAAGTTCATAGGAAAAACGTTTTCACATGTAGAGTGCGAGAACTTATTTATAACAAAGAATTGGGTTTTGCTTCATGTAGTTGCCATAAGTTTGAGAGTATGCGGATACCATGTAGACATGTGCTTGGTTACTTGCAAAAAATGCATGATTTTGATGAATTACCACAACAATACATCTTGAAAAGGTGGACTAAAAAGGCAAACTCCATGATAGTGGTCAATAATGAAAGTGGCATAATGATATATAGTGACAAAGAATCTCTAATCAAACGGAGTGAATTAATTCAATGTTCTTTGGATGTTATTGATAGAGCCCTCACAAGCCAAGAAGGAATTAATATTTATAAAGATGATTTGGCTCATGCACTCAAATCAATCAATCTTATTGTAGATAGTGTTAAAAGTTCACAATATGGAATTGGTGCAAAGTGTAGTCTCTGAGAAGATGAGTTGCAATAAAGACTATGTTTACAATGAACCAAATAAAGTACGGCGCTACAAAAAAATAGGGCTTCAGCAACAACCGATTTTCATTGCTAAAGGTGTCAAATTTCGTTGCAAAAGGGTTTTCGCAACGACTTTACTGTCGTTGCGTCTTTCGTTGCGCAATGAGCGTTGCTAATTGTTCCGTAACGAACGTATTTTTTTCGTTGCCAAAAGTAATACATTTTGCAACGAAATTTGGCTTTCGTACAAAGACATCGATCCTTTAGCAACAAAATGTATTGTTGCAGAATAATTACAATTTCGTTGATAAAACCCCCCATTTCGTTGCAAAAGCCTGCTAATTGGCAACGAAATGAACTCGTTTTTTTTGCAACGCCATGCATTTTCGTTGCAATTTACACCATTTTGCAACGACATTTTTTGTTGCAGTAAATTATGAAAATTGTTGCCTAAGCTTGCTTTCGTTGCGGAATATAAACTTTTTAGCAACGATTTTCGTTGCTGATTATATTATTTGACGACATTATGCTGAATCAACAACGAAAATGTTTGTTGCTGGTTATTTTTCAGTAGCAACGAAAGTCATCGATTAGCAACGACATTATATGTTGTCGTTTCTTTATATATGCAACGAAAGTTGATATGATTTGCAACGATAAAAAATGTTACCTTTTATTTTTGTATTAGCAACAATATCCTCTCCGTTGTTATTAGGTTAATTTTTTGTTGCCAAATATTATATTTTTAATGCCATTAGCAACGAAAATTGGTTGCTAAATGTATAAAAAATTGTTGCTATATTAAAACTTGTTCAATGCTTTGGTAACGAATTATATTGTTGCCAACTCAAAATTTGACATTCTTTTTGTGTACCTGGCTAGCTCTCCTCCAACTAATCCGGAGACTACAAGACGGCTCAATGTCTCCATTGCAAATAATGGCAAAAATACAAAAAACTAAAATATTATTAACTTAATAAAATCATCCACCACATAATCATTCATTATCTTTACAATTAACCATCTAAAGCTACCACAGTTCTTCAATCAAAGTATATATCTACATATATAGAGAGAGTACACTTCATTATTTCGTCCCTTGTCTTCTGTAAACGTAGCACAAAAATTTGATACCCAGTATTGTAAGGCAGGTCGTAGAAGCAGTCTTCCTGCACATATTTAAAAATAATAGCAAGTCAGAAAAATGAAGCAAATAGGTCACCAGAGGCACTTAATGCCAAAATCAAAGACAATAGAGTTGCTACGTGGTACTAATGTACATCGTATTGCTCATAAGTAGAAAAAGACAAATAGGCAATCACAATATCTTTTGCTACAAATCCAAATAGAAAAAGAACCTTCAGTGCGACTATATGATTGCTCTGTTACAAGAAGAAATTGGAATCTTAATCGGCCATTTCATGAATTAATTTCAGTAAGCATAGTGGTAAACATATTTTTTATTACAAGACTTGTAGATTATTATTATATGTTGACCTCAAGTCAGAATTCAGTCACATTCAACTACCACAAGCATCACACAATCTTAAATACCATCACACAATCTTAAATAACAATGTTTAGATTTCTATATAGAAAGGACAACAATTATGGAAAAGTTGAGGCCATTAGTCAATGTGGAAAAACTTTTCTTGAGACGACAAATTTCCATACAGTATATGCCCCAAAGATGCTAGCTATAATCACAGACATCATAGATTTAATTACACATGAATTCGTATTGATTGCTATTATATTATTTATAATCCATGAACAGGTCTATTAACCTAATTAGAAATTAATAAATAATAGACTTTCAGGACAAGATCTAGAAACAAACCAATACCAGCTTTATTGTTCACCTGAATTATTTAAACTTTTACGCTACCTGTGGTACAATTGTTTACTAGCCCTACATACTCCCTTTTAATAGTCAATCTACTAAGAGTATCCACAAAGTTTCCAGTGAAGTCAACTAAAAATATTGATGACCTAATTCTCTTTATAGCAAGTGAAGATTTTACTCATAAAAGAGAGACGTTACAATCCGGGCAGACAAAAAGTCCAATCTAAAAACTTAAAAGTGACAAATTAAAACACTCTAGAAAAGGCATCTCAACCTAAAGAAAAGTGCAAAAAACAAACTCTCAACGAAAGGGTTGCACTTCAATCTTATTGATACATAGACCAAAACCCCTCTAAAGGCACCCAAAGCGGAGAATCCAAAGAGACTTAAAAACGCTTATTCTTTTTTCCTGAACAAGTGAGAGGGCATACAAAATCGTAGACCCTAGTAAGAAGCACAACCTCACTGAAACAGCACATACCAAGCTTTCTCACACACCCTGATTAAAGTAGCGAATTTGTAAGTCGCGGTGATGATATAGATGAGAGTGGGTCTAGCTTGCGCACATAAATATTTATAAGGTCTATGTGTATAAGCATTTATCTTTGTCGCTGAGCCTATAGAGGGACTAAAAAACCAAGTAAAACCTTCGATCATATACGAAAATTTGGACTTTCAAATATAAGAGGCAAGAGGGAGCGGGACAATAGGCCGCCAACCAATGAGGAACGAAGAAAAGGTCGTATAAACTATATTCTTAAAAAAATAAGAACAACCCAAAAGAAATCATGTCTGATTTCACCCAATCAGGTGAAGGAGACAAAGAACAAGAGCTCAAAGCGACGTTATTGAAGGCAAATCCTCATCTTCCCTATCATTCAGGTTAAGGATGAAATAGGAATTCAACAAGATGGAACCCCTCTCCCAAAAAAGGAAACTGGAAGTGGGAACCTTACAAAGGGATGAAGAACTAAAACAGTTTTAGTGATTTTATTATTAAGGAGAAAAATTGTGCACTATTATATAATATTCAATGATGAGAGTATGAGACATACTTTCCTTTGTTCTTGTATTGTCCTATTGCTTGAAGTTGGTGGAACTCTGTTTCAAGTTTATGGGGGAGTGGTTGTGCCTTTGCTTCGGTTGGAAGGGGATATAATTTTCGTGGTCTTGTGGTAGAAAGGTTACTAAGTTGCTTTGGAAGAAAGATTTCCTTTCAGTTCTACGGGAGATTTGGTATGAACAGAATGCAAAGCTCTTTAAAAGGAGTTACTTATCTTTTAACCAGTTAAGATAGAAGGTTATTTTTCTTACCTCATTACAGACAATGCTACAAAAACTTTTAGGGTAATCTCTTTGTCTGGTCTGTGCAGGGATAGTGAGCTGCACTTTGTCTAGTAATTTGTTTGTTTTTGGTTGGGTGGATACTTGCATCCCACCCCCTTCATATAGCTTCTCTCTTCTATCTATTTTCTCTATCTAAAATAATTTTATGATATAAAAATTACTAATGCACTACCCCGTCCTCCAACGAATAGCTCAAGTACAAATTTTTACACAAATCAGGAATGTGGTTTTTACACTAAGTTACTATACCCTTTTATTTGGTTTTAATACAATACTAATGGACCCCATATAATTATGGCACAAGTATGGGTTACTATAGTCTTTGTCACATCATACCTTTCAGTTTTGTACTTGAGCCATTTTTTAAGGACAAATTTTCTAGTACGTGTGTCATTCTTTGAGAGACAGAGATAGTACTTCCTACGTCATAGAAAGTTACATGATTCAAATAATAGTTAACATAAGTCATGAGAAAACTTCCTAATACTTCTGTCTCTTTCAATCAACATGTGTTCTTAATCATATTTTAACTTTTTTTCATACCTATAAATAATACAAGAAGAAAAATTAAAAATATAGATGCATTACATGATTAAATTGTGAACTATTTACTATAGAAAAAAGTCTGTTTCTAAAAGCAATGTATCTGCTAAAACTAAAAGAGATTATAAAGCTATTGAATTTAGTTATTAGATGGTAGACCGAGTACATTAACAAAAGAATCATACGTACAAATATACACATATATATGACCATTAGCATGTTACTCTAACAAACTGAAGTGAGACCTAAGCTAAAGTAATACAGGAACACATAAGTGATGTCATATCGGGAATTGAAAGTGTAATTTAGATAACAAGATACTCACAATGGAGGGTTTTTTCATATTATCCTTTAGTTCTTCAGAAGAATGATGCTTATCGAGACTCTTTTCCTTATCTTCTATGGGACCACCAAATAATTTCTCAGTTTCTTTAAACGCAATCAACCACCTTCCCATCAGCTGAATTCTTTCTGGGCCTCGACAAGAAACAGAAGCTTTAAAGGTGCTACCATTCTGGGACATCACAGAAAGAAAGAAATAATAAAAAGTGACTTACGATAATCAATAATGAGAGGACACATACCAGACAAGAGATCCAAATCATGGGAATAACGTTATATCATAAAACTGTAGTAGTTGGGGTGGCATTCTCTTTTGATTCCCTTCTTATATACTTATATACTTGATTACTTGTCAAAAAATAATAACATAATTATAGTACGTCAAATATACTTCCTCAGTTCCCAAAAGGAAGAAGAAAAAAAAGCATATTAAAGAAAAAAAATAAAAAAACTCCATTCAATACCGAATTCTTTAAGGAAAGTTTAGACTTTTAAATTATCATCTTCTAATCTTTTAATTTGAGATGTTACAAACTACCAAATAAACTTGTTCAAGTAGCATAAATTGGATTGAAAATTTATAACATCACATTATTTTTGTAACTTAACTTTTCAAAAGGGATTTAGATTTTTAGAATTCTCAAAAAGGAGACTTCTCAAAAAAAATAAGCACTCTTTATTGGATGCAATGTAGTATATAAATACGTCGAATTCTATTCCATTTTTGAAAGCCAAGCCTTCAATTGGTATGACATGTAACACCAAATCCCCCCTTCCGCATGAGACTTAACAAAATAAGATGATTTAATTGTCAATTATTTAAATTTTCAACTTTATTTGCTAGTCATTGAGTAATTGGTTTAGTAAAAAAGGTATATTTGTAACCTCTAATACCTATTTGTTTACAATTACATCAAATATATTGACAACCGCAAACAAATGAAAGTTCAATTAATATTAAATCCTAATAGCAACAACCTGCTTGATGATTTCACAACTACCTTTTCAATAAATATGATTTCAAAAGTACCTACTTCTACTAAATGTAGCTTTGTTTATTGATTCTAGAGGAGCCTAAGTCAGCCGTAAGGCAGCAGTTTAAGCTTATTATCAGTTCTACTTTCCACCAAAAACATCATAGGGTTGTGAACTTATATTTTCATATCCCAATACATAACGGATATCAAAATGAAATATTCGTATTCGCATTCATATATCCGAATTTGTTACCTACAATAGAACTTGCATAAATATCTCAAATATCCATATCCCAACTTATACCCAAAAAATTGCAAAAATAAAATATTAAATCATTGTCTAATACCATATGAATCACCAAAAAAGTGCTCAATATTCATAGCACATAGTAGTAAATATTAAATTGAAATGAACCAAACACGGGAAATTAAAAACTAAGCTTACAATGCGATCTTGAAGAAGTTTAGCGCCCTCAGCCACAGCTTGACCGGCTTGATAGACAACGGAATCGGCATAGCTTTTGACAGCACGAGTGAGGTTGTTCTTATTCCCAGCCTCCACCGCTTTATTCACCGCCATCCGCAACCACGACATTTTTCCAGCAACAAACTGTCGTTGCCCTCTTTTTATTGTTCCTTCTTAGGGCTAAATAGATAAGATACTGAGATATAATTATTAGGCGGCGTTGTTGGCCAAGGAGGCGGCGACAGTAGAGAACTTAGGTGGAGATGGTGCAGATCTAGATCTAGTTGGAGGGGTTTGTTTGGTGCAGATCTAGATGGAACTCGTCATATCTGTTTTTTTTATGTTTGGCAGATGAGTATGGAGAGTTGGGACACGTCAAATCTCCTTGCACATCAAACCAACAACTGTCCCCTTTAATTTATCATACAAACCCATTTTTTCTCAGTATCCTAATCATATTTAAATTGTATTTTATTATTAATTATATTAAATTATATATATATATATATATATTCTAATTATATATATAAATAAGTTTTCATCATTGTTTAGAAGTAGATAAGGATAATCAATGTAATAAAGTCATTTAAAGTGAAGGGTCAAAATCATTTATTATTCATCATTCGTAGAAGGTATGTATATATTTATATTATAAAGTCGACCACTTTTTAGACGGTTACTTTTAGTGTTAATAATTAATTTGTGTAACTTTGTCACATAAAAAATGCTCAATAACTCCATCAATAATATTGATATTACTTATCCAAATACTTAAATTATATCATTCAGTTATTCGTAAACGTATGATTTGTCTTTCTATATAATTCTAAAACTATTTATGTATATATGTATACCAAATATAGTTTATAATTTTAAACTTTAGTTAATGTAATTAAAATGATTAACATGTACCTTTAATAGAATATATACTTAAAATTTTAAAAATTATTTTATATTAATTTAATATCTATCTTTAAAATTAGAAATATTTTTGTGAAAATATATCATTGATGCTCTAAGATTTACTTCAAGCAAAGTAATAAAGAATTGTTTCCTAACAAAATAATTGTCACTAATTACATATTGTGAATAAAATTTATTTCATAAATAAAACATTTCTTCATTAGTCCCTCACAAAAAAGGCTTATTTGGGAAGGAAACAATTCACTCACAAAATTTCCGTCACAAGAGCCCCAATTTCTTGTAGTGAGCACACATATGCATATATTTAAATAAATAATAAAACAAACAAGTAGAATTCAATTATGACTCAAACAAACATATAAACTTTTGAACAATTTTTAATGAAGTATGTTATTAGTAATATAATTTTACAAAAAAAAACTTTCAAAATATTAATAACATTTTATCGGTCCATAAAATTAAAACAAAAGATTATAACAACTTTCATTAAATTGGTTACTAATTTATTAAAGAAAAATCAAACGCAATCAGTACATAACAAAATTTGGCTGAGAAAATACAAATAGTCTGAAATGACTTATTATTTTGGCAGTGTACTTGCAAAAATAAAAATAAAAATTAGTGTCTATCATAATTTGTTTCTTCATTATTTGTTGTTAGCATAATACATTTTTTGGTCACTGTCCTAGGGTCCGATTTTTATTGTGGTTACCGAACCTTTTTTTGTTACAATTGAATAATTGTACTCTCAAAAATTATAAAATGGTCATTATTTGTAATTTCCGTACACACTATACCTGTACACACTAGAAACCTTATATTCCAACAAAAGTCACTGAACCAACTACCTATCATGCTAAAATTTATGTAACACTAATATTTAAACCACCTAGCATCGTTTCTATGAATGTGAAAATGAGATAATACATTTTTTGGCCATTGTACTAGGAATTGTAATAATAATAATTATAATAATAATTGCAATAATTATTATTGTATTAATAATAATAAATTTTAAATACTTAAAATGATAATAATTCAAATATCCTAAAATAATATAAAGCAATTACAAATTAAATACCCTAAATATAAAATTACATTCAAAGTTTTTTTAACCACTGAATCAAAATTTATTTTGTTTTTTTTTGTACTAGTCACGTGGATAACAATGTTTTTCGAGTAAAATTTATAATTTTGACAGATTTTTTTTTTATTTTTATAGGACTCGATCAAATTAAATTTAAATTTAAAAAAACCCATGGGTAAGTATAAGAATCAATCTAATAAATTACAAAGATGAGTACATTAGCGAATAACAAATATTTATAATAGAAAGATTTGCTAGAGTTCAATAATACTAATAATTGTAATAATAATAATAATAATAATAATACTTGTAATAATTAAAATAATAATTATTATTATTATTATAATTAAAATAATAATAATAATAATTAAATAATAATAATAATTAAAATAATTAAATAATAATAATAATTATTATTATTTTATTATTTCAAATTTTAATTATCGCATTGGTAAACACTTTTGTCTTGTGAACACTTTTTAGTTTCTAAAATTGGTAAATGCAAGCATGCAGCAGCATGACTTATTTCATGGCTGCCAAATCTATGTTGAAATTTATATCTCAATATATCATCTTTTGTATTTTGTTCAAGTCTTAATACTAAGGGGCTTTGCAGGATTAGTACCATAATAATAATAATTATTATTTTATTATTATTTAAAATTTTAATTATTATTATTATTTTAATTATTATTTTATTATTATTTTAATTATTTATAATTTATTATTATTATTACAATTCCTAGTATGGTGACCAAAAAGTGTATTATCTCATCTTCACATGCATAGAAACGATGTTAGGTGGTTTAAATATTAGTGTTACATAAATTTTAGCATAATAGGTAGTTAAGTTAGTGGCTTTTGTTGGAATATAAGGTTTCTAGTTTGGAGAGGTTTGGAGTTCGATACTTGTGAGCAACATTTTCTTTAAGGATACTTGTCATGTTGAGTTCCCTTTCTTGACATTTTGTATCGATCTGGGGAATGCATTTTGTCCCCTAAGTATATGTATCTCTTTTCTCTTATATACATTGTCGACGCCGGGAGGGATCGCTTCTTTTTCGATTGTTTATCCTTTCCAATTTTAGCCTTTTCATTATATGATGTTTTGGAAAAGATTGGCACTTAAATATCGACGGGGTTTTGAAAGATCGTTTTTTATGATGAGCCAATTAACCAGAGTCGGCAGTTGGTATATTTGAAATGGATGTACCAACTCATCCGAGTTTTCGTTTTTTATAAATCGCTGGCTCATATGTGACTCCGAATTAATTGGTCTGCGAACCGAGATTCATGAGTTCGGGGGCTTGCTTAAGCGAGGGGAAGGTGTTAGGCACCCCCCGACTTCCATGAAACACGGTTACCGCAATCTTGATGCTTTTTCTATCCTTTTAATTCTTAAAATGTGTATGCGTGCGCGTGTGTGTGTGCCTATGTGAATGTTGTGATGAGTTTGTATGAAAGAATCATTTGGGTTTTGGTGGAAAGTCGTGCTTTTGAGAGTGCTTTAGAATGTCCTTCGGTTTATACGAGAAAGCTTTATGAGAAAATGTTTGATTTTAATTGTCAAAACTATGAGATTGCATTAGGTGTCGTTTTGGCAAAACAAGAATTTTCTAAACCTTTGTCAAAATAGGAATCGAGATCTATACGTTGCTTTCATGACTCAAATGATGGGCAACCTCTAGGATCTCTTTAACCCTATGCACAAGGATTTAATAAAACATTATTTATTTTTATAAAACCATTTTTGTGATGTTTGAAAACGATTTCTTTCTTTTGCCTTCTCGTTGAATAGAAATCGACATTCATTAGCACTTCCCATTTATTATCCCCGTGATACTAATAACCTAATTTGATTGATTTTTATGAAAGTCTTCATTGTTTAGCTTCGAAATCAATTTTAATACTGCAAATCAAATAAAGCGTTAAAATGCGTAGGGGCTATTCATGGGCATGTAAGCCATCAAAATAACCCAAACGCCCACAATCACATATTTCACTATTATGGGGCCTTTGTAATATTCTGAACCCTAATAAGATTTGTAAATATAAATTATGTGTTTATGAAATGAAATTTCTTGTTCTGACTTGATATTATGTGATTGTGTGTTTTATTAAACAATTAGGTCAAATAAAAAATTTTCGCCCAGCAGTTGTGTCGTGCTTAATCGGACAAAATGATTTGTCGTGCTTCCGGCGAATTCACCGGGAAGCGTTTCGGCAAATTATTTTTGTAAGCTGCTGTGTCGTGCTTGGAATTGATGAAGTGCTTTGTCGTGATTCGACATTAATATAATATTATATTAACTGATAAAATTTTAAAATAAGTTAAATAGGGTTTAAAATGTTACACGAAAATAGAAACCCTAAGTTGAAAATCCTAATTGATAATAATTGTCTGAATTGATTAATTAAAACCCTAATTATTGTACAATAATCTTAATAAGATTTAAATAATGAATCATAATGTTAATTATGAATCATTAAGATTAAACTAAACCCTAAACGAAAGATTAAAACCCTAATTGTAGGATTGAAAACCCTAAACCCTAATTAGAATCCCTAAGACCCTAATTTGATTCAAGAACACTAAATTATGTAGTTATAAATCTTAATTGTGATATAATATCATAATTAAGGTATTACTAAACC
The DNA here is from genome assembly GCA_034770075.1 of Aralia elata. Classification (NCBI taxonomy): domain Eukaryota; kingdom Viridiplantae; phylum Streptophyta; class Magnoliopsida; order Apiales; family Araliaceae; genus Aralia; species Aralia elata. Next base: position 16,380,494 of record CM068383.1, read on the forward strand.
TAAATTAACATCCTAATCATGATTAACAAAAATTTAGATTTAATTAGTAAGTAAATAAAGCAAAAATAAAACCCTAGCCAATGAAAATCAAGCTAGGAGTGTGCAAGCTTGTGCTTGACACACTCCAGCACAAGTAGGTTAATTAGGCCAGATCATAAGCACCACAAGTTCCAAGCTTAGATATTTTTGGGAGCAAAGTTTGGAAATTAGTCTAGGAAACCCTAAATCCAAGTTGCTATAAGAAGAATGAGATGCTGAGCTTTAAACCTACGAAATTGTGAACCTATACACTTATATTACCAGCCTAAACAAGCCCTAGCAACCACAAGCTCAGAATCAGAAGCCAGAAATCAAATTTTAAAGAAAAAGGTGCACAAAACCCTAATTTATGTTTGATCTTCAAGCCTGCAAAAATTTTGTGTTTTAGATGTTTAGGAATCCTTGTTAATATGTTATTTAGTGATCTGGGCGGTTAAAACATGTTTACATAACATCTAGATATGAAAATCAAGCTAAAAACTCAAACTGTTCTTGGCAGTCAAGAACAGTCTGACAAGCCTTTTTGTCAGATCTTTTGATCGTCTTAACATGTTTGTTTGATATGTTTTAAAGCATGAATATATAGTATGCCATGTTAGCTTTAAGATCCAATTGATAGAATAGTTAAATTATCTCTAGGTTGAAAGTTATTAATGGTCAAAACCCATTGACCGACCATTGGGGACTGATTTCTGGGTAACCCAGAAATCGTATGAATATCTGACAGTTTAATATCAGAGTTTTGATCAACCCAGAAATGACCTAGATGACATAGTTTGTGTAGTTTATTGATTTAGAGTTGTTATATGATATATGAACTACAATATCGAATCATTAAAACACCTAAACAATCAACCAGTTGAACGAAATTAACAGTCAAACCACGTTGACCGTTATGACTGGATGAGTTTCTGGGTTACCCAGAAACTCAAGAACAGTCATGAACAGGGTAGTTTGACCATGCTTTTTAGATCATTATATGATATAGTTTGTGATGTAAATTGATATGTCGTTGTACACTGTCATGTTAGCTATAACAACAAATAAAAACCAAGAACAAACATCAAACGATCTGAGATTAATTTGAGGTCAAATGTCTCTGTTGGACATTGACCAACTGTTCTTCATTGAAGAACACCTTTAGCGACAGTCTTCAACCCAAACCCAGAAACCTAAGAAACTAAGCAGACCGTCGCTAAAGCCCTTTAGCGACGGATTTTTAATAAAAATAAAATAAAAATTAATTAAATAAATTATAAAATAATAAATAAATATTAAATAATTATTAATAATTAATAAATAAATATGAAAATTCATTTTTAAATTATAAAAATTTATTTTTAATATTTTTATATATTCTGAATTATTATTTAATTTAATTAAATATTAAATAATAATTATGATAAATCATTTAATAATTGTTTAATTATTTAAAAATAATATTAAATTATTAAATAATTATATTAATTATTTAAAAATGATATTAAGGTAAATAAAATTATTATATATAATAATTAAATAAAATATTAAATATTTAAATATTATTAATGATAAATAAATTATTTAAATAATATATTAAGTATTTAAAAATTACTTTAAATGATAATTAAATCATTTAAATATCAAATTAAGTTTTAAAAATTATTATAAGTAATAAATAAATTATTTAAATAATATTCTATCTTTCTAAAAATATTATAAAATGATAAATAAATCATTTAAATAATATTTTAAATATCTAAAAATATTCTAAATGATAATTAAATCATTTAAAAATATTCCTAAGCTTGTAAAAATTATTTAAAAATACTTCCAAGCTTCTAAAAATTATTTAAAAATAATACCAAGCTTCTAAAAGTATTATAAATAATAATTAAATTATTTAGACTAATAATTCGACTTCCAAATGAATTTTTATCGAACAATCTATGTGTTTAGTCATTAAGGACGCGACCGAGATACCGAATCAACGTCGAACCTTAATGAAACTTGTTTAGGTTAACGTGATACATGTTTATATACGTGCTAACACTTATTATTGGTATACGTAGACTACGTGCATTGACCGATTGTACTAAATTATAGTGAGCTACGCTAAGGCAAGTCTCCCAACTTTGTTATATTTAAGCAAGTATTATACATCCTGCTATCAATTATTGTGAAGTTATTGCTTCTTGTTCAGCATAACTTAAGAAATGAATCATTATTCATACATTGTTTATTCGAGCGTAAATTGTTGTGTCAAACCAAATTGTTTGGTAAGACATCTATACTGAGTAAATGGAAATGCCTTCATAGGAAGGCCAATAAATGTCGATAATATATTGACCACAAATGGTAGGATGATATGCATACTCCTAGGATATTGGTGAGACTGATCACCTACCAGATATCCAAAACTCAAATGGTTCTAAGTCGTTAAAGACTGATAGAACTAAATGAAATATATGGTTCTTATACAGAACCCTCAGTATACATTGTTGATATCTTTCAAATCAAACACATAGTGTTTATATATTCAAATGAACTTGCTGAGCATTTGTAGCTCATTTTTGCGCATATCTTCTTTTGCAGCTATAAATGATATCCCTAGCACGTCTGGGACTAACAAGGGGAAAAGCCATGCTTATTAAAGTTTTATTTCTGTTGTTGAATACTTTAAGTCTTTTAAAGACTTGTTCTTGTAATAACTTAGTATAACGAATGATGTAACCGAACAAAATGTTATGTAATATATTATGATCCTTTATGTCATAGAATGCGTTATACTCTGATCTTTAAATCCTTTAGAATAGTTGTACTAAGTTAAATATAGTGTCTATATGAACTATACATCTGAATGAGGGTATCTAAATGATGTTGAGAGTCCTATAAGTTCTGGGGTTACACTTAATGAGCGCCGGTAAGGTGTCATCTTTACCGGAATGCGCCCCTCAGTTCTATGGACAATCTTATCATTAATACTGTGAATGTCAGATAGATAGGGAATATGGATATGAAAGGGATATTCATAAGATATGAATCTATATATCTAAGTGAGGGTATCCAAACACAGACAACGTTCTGGCCGGAACTAGTACCTGTTAGGGGATACTGTGAATCTTGAATAGATAGAAGTCATATATTATTGAGTATTTACAGTTGTATAGTTCCACGTGAGCACAAATTCTGCTACAGGGAGAGTAGAGAATTTGGGGGCGTCACAGCCTTAACCACGATTCTCGCCTTGGCGTCGTTTTAAGGCCCGACGATTACATATGTACGATGAAAACTACATCATTCCTGCTATCTACATCAAAAGACGTCCATCATCGGATTTGGACCACGGGGTCGCTTTCCTAGGCTCACACCCCAAATTTCCACACACCCACAACCGGATATTACAAGAAAATAATCAACACGGATAATCTAACAATACCAAGACATCCTAAAATAACGATCTAAAGGAACCACACCCAATATAACGTCGTAAAAGAACCAAAAATTCAACAAACGAATATCATCGGGTTATTAGGAAGAATTTTGTTCCGATGGAACCCTCTCTAATAATCCCTAATTCATTATCCACCATAAATTATATGAAAACTACATTTAATTTAACCAAAGGATATGATAAGAATTGCTATAATAAGGGAATTTTTACCTTGCAAATGCTATCAAAGTGGATGTAAACTTGTGTATTTTGAATAGAAGGAGAAGTATATGTGGTACAATCAAATCAAAAGAGTATAATTCCTCTCTTTTTTCTTCCTTTCTCTCCTATTTTTGTTGCAAAATTATGCTATTTTTCTCTCTATTTCCGAGCTGCTGCTGCTATTTTCTTCTCCTCTCCCGATCTGCCAAACTCCTGGATGTTGAATGAAAGAATGAGCTGAAATAGGCTGGCCGTAGATTGATCTGCGGCTGGCTGGCCGCATGTTGATCTGCGGCTGGCTGGCCGCTAACCTTCCACTCAGCTGATTTTCGGTTTTCGTGTTTCGAGTTCCGTGTTTTCAAAAGGCGCATTCATTGGCCGCAGATCAATCCGCGGCTGGCTGACTTGACTTTCTTGATTTTCGTGTTATGCCTCGATTCTCGTGTCGTAACGTCGGTTCTCGCCGATAGGCTTGTATTTTGCAGTTCGGGAATTACTGAAAGACGTGCCACATCATCCAGGAATGCCCATTTCAGACAACCTTGTTGTCACGCCGGTTTCGGCTGTAAATCGTCGCGGTGGCGTCGAATGTTCGTACTTGTCCATCCTTTGCTCTCGCAGGCCGGTTCATTTGCCGAATTTGCCCTCCTGTGAGGGTTAGTATACGAAGTGCAAAATTTGGGTGTCTACAGTTGCCCCTCTTTATCATGTTTATGCAATGTTAAATGAAATGAACAGGATAAAGAAATAGACACCCTATGCATGAATGATAGTGCACAAGAATGACAATACATATATGATGCAAGACATACAACTTATGATGCGATACAAGATGTAAAGCATGCAAAACATTCGTAAGGGTGTCAATGCATCAATCCATGACCGCCTTTGTTAATTGTCGGGTTTTCGTCTTCTAATCTATCGTCTCGTCTGCGCCGGGTCTCGTATCCGGTCACTCATCTCGTAATCGTCGGGTCTCATATCCGATCGATTGTCCTGTGAGTACCGGGTCTCGTATCCGGTCACCCATCTCGTATCCGGTCGATTGTCTTGTCGGGGCCAGGTCTCGTATCCGGTCACCCATTTCGTAATCGCCGGGACTTGTATCCGGTCGATTGTCTTGTCGGGGCCGGGTCTCGTATCCGGTCACCCATCTCGTAATCGTCGGGTCTCGTATCCGGTCGATCGTCTTGTCGGGGCCGGGTCTCGTATCCGGTCACTCATCTCGTAATCGCCGGGTCTCGTATCCGGTCGATCCTCTTGTCGGGGTCGGGTCTCGTGTCCGGTCAACCATCTCGTAATCGCCGGGTCTCGTATTCGGTCGATCCTCTTGTCGGGGCCGGGTCTCGTATCCGGTCACCCATCTCGTAATCGCCGGGTCTCGTATCCGATCGATTGTTTTGTCGGGGCCGGGTCTCGTATCCGGTCACCCATCTCGTAATCACCGGGTCTCGTATCCGGTCGATTGTTTTGTCGGGGCCGGGTCTCGTATCCGGTCACCCATCTCATAATCGCCGGGTCTCGTATCCGGTCGATTGTCTTGTCGGGGCCGGGTCTCGTATCCGGTCACCCATCTCGTAATCGCCGGGTCTCGTATCCGGTCGATTATCTTGTCGGGGCCAGGTCTCCTATCCGGTCACCCATCTCGTAACCGCCGGGTCTCGTATCCGGTCGATTGTCTGGTGAGTGTCGGGTCTCGTATCCGGTCGCTCGGTCGAAATGAGAAGTCGTATTCGACACCCAATTCATCACAATCTCGTATTTTATTACCACATTATGAGTCAAACGGGCTTTAGAATCGAGCAAGCTTGCAATGGACAAGGGGGGAGCACTGGGCCCACCCGCAGATTGATCTGCGGCCAGCCGCAGATTGATCTGCGGCCAAGATCGGGCATATAGGCGGCCAACCGCTTCCCAGATCTGTCACTTTCATTCGTACCCCACACGATTTTCACACCTTTGCACGTCCTTTTTACCGAATTTTCCAATCTTTTTGCAAAAACCGCTCCGGTTAGATCGATCTACGCATTACAGGTAACACTTTGACCGATTGTTTTTCATTTTCGTCAATGTTTTGCTATACATTTACTATTTTACATGTTTAGAGATATAAATGTATGCTTTGAAATGCTATGCCATGTATTATTGCATGTATATGCTATGTATCAACTGTGCAAGTCATATTTCATGCTCATGATGCGGTCCCACATATCTGTTGTTTCTTTTTGAAAGAAAATCATGCATTATGGTCCTTTTCATGTTACAATTATCCATGTAAATGCAATTTTGACCTGTTGTGGCTTGGATTAAATTAAAAACATGCTTGGCTATGTATGGGGATGCCCATTTTATAGACGAAACTCTACCGATTTTTTTTTCCATGCATATATAGTAAACATGTATCATGTTGCATTAGTTCTATGATGATGATAGGAAATTAGAATGTTTGTGACATAATTCAAAATAGAATTTACCTTCCTTTTCGCCTGTTCTATTCCAGCTATGGATCCTGACACTCCTAGTAGCTCCACCCCGTCTCGGACCTCGGGCGTTCGCCGCCGTAGGGTTACACCCGCTCCTGTTTTGCCTCGGACCTGCCAGGCTCGCCGATTGGCGGAGGCTGTCATCCGGCCCGATCACCCTGATGTCGAGGAGGCTGTTCTTCCGGATGTGGTGGTAGAGGGGCCATCCTCCAGCGCACCAGCTCCATCCCCTCATCGCGCCCTATCTGGCGCCTCTGTTCAGATACTCGATCTATTGGGTCGGGATCTCAGTCGTCACCCCTCAGCATCTCTCGTTGCTAATGAGGTATATTCAATTCTCCTTTGAATTTATTCTCAATTTCTCAATTTTCGTTTGTATCTGGACTGACCCATTAGTGATTGCCACAGGTGCCCGAGTTTACTCAGCCGAGGGGTAACTGGTTTAACATTTACTCTCTCTACATGGCTTTGCACAGCGATTACCGCGCAGTGGTGGATGCCTGGGGTTTTCGTCATTTCTTCACCATCATTCCCCGTCAGTGCCCCTGGGGTTATATGAGGGCTTTATCCGAGCGATGGTTCCACCAGACCCAGTCCCTTCACCTTTTGGACTGTGAGGTTGTGCTGACCCCTTGGGATTGGAGGTACATCATGGGTATGGAGTTCACCGGATCCCGTGTCCTTCTGGATCTTGATATCACTCCAGCGGAGGTTCGAGCTTTATTGGGCTTCGCTGCCGAGGACCGGGTCTTCAAGGCCCGCAGTATTTGGTCCGGCGCTTTGGCTGTTGACGCTGTCGGGGGCATATATGTGACGCCTTTCCCTGCAGATCGGGCTACTCGGGACATTCTGCTCCGGCGCCTGTTCCTGACCATCATGAGGGGTTGTTTCCTAGGGAACAACTCCTCTACCATTCATTTCAGCGTCGTCGGAGCTGTTAGGGATGTAGGCCGGATCGGCGACTATGACTGGGGGTCCTTCACCTTTGCTTATTTCCTCCACGGTCTTCGTCTACGCTCGGAGGGACAGACAGATGCTTGGCTCGGCTTTTACCACTTCTTGCTAGTGAGCCCTCTCTTCCTCTTTTCTTACCATATTTCCCTTCATTTCATTTCTCTTTTCTGCATTTGATGGTTACTCATGCCTTGCCTTGTTTCTGTTCATAGTTCTGGGCCTACGAGCGTCTTCCCTATCTGCGGCCTGTCACTACCCTCGGTCTGGATACCTATCCTCGGGGTCGGCGATGGCACCATAGCACCCTGGACGAGGTCCCAGTGTCCGGCAGCTTTGCCCATTGTCGCATTCAGCTGGAGCTGATCACCGCTGCAAAGGTCGTCTGGACTCCTTATCTTTCCGAGCATCTGGTTGTGGGGTTCACAGACGGGTATCCTTCCGGCCTGGAGTTCGCACTTTCCACGCACCGCCTTACTTTGTAGAGTGTCGGGGGCTGGGTGATGTATCTGGGAGAGCGCGCATTCAGATGCGTTACTGGAGAGATCCGCATTCCGCACTCTCTTCCCTTCACTACCTCCTGTCGTTGGATTCTCAGCCTTCGGAGATCATGCTTGCGGGGGAGGATGGTCGTACACTTTCTTCGGATCCCATCACGAGCGAGGCCTTTCGTACCTGGTGGTTGCCCCGCACCATCGGTCCTCAGACCCGGGCCACATTCTTTCTCGGAGATATGGTCCCCGGCTCGGTGATGATGACCGATTGGGCTGCCTGCGTTCGGAGTCCCACTCATGCTGAGCAGATCGACACTCTGACCCGCCAGGTGGAGCAGCTGTCGTTGTATCTTCGGGTGCTAGGTCGGACTCCAGAGGATGCCTATGCATATGATCCTGATAGTACGGGTTTTGACACAGGTCCGAGCTCGTCTGATGCCCCAGCGCAGCCATACATCCCTGACATGAACTTCGGGCCTCCGACTTCGACGACTCCAGGGGATCAGTTTGAGGATCCGGCTTTCTTAGATGACCTCACATTTGACTAGATCAGGCTAGGATAGGGCTTTTTGTACCTGAACCTGTTAGATTTATTATATTTATTTTTTTTTTATTTTTTTTTCTTCATTTCATGCACTATGTATTGAACTCATTTGTTTATTAATGCACAGTTTTTTATCTTTATGAAATTCAATTGCTCTATTATTAACTGTACGATGCATGTTTTTTATTTATAGATAGAGAATGACCCCTGCACAGTCTTTTTGATACTGTTTTTCACAGATGTCGTCATCAGATGTCGTGGCACGTTTGGATCCCATCCCTCCCACAGGGTTGGTCGGCAGTCTTCTCCGTTGGTTGGACAGTTTATCTGGTTCCCCTTCATTTCTTGATTGACCGATTCGGCTCACCCGACAGTTTTCGCCATTTCTCTGGTGATTTTTCTGTATCTGAGGAGCGCTGGGGTGCTTTGAGAGTAAACGTTTTGATGGCCTGTGTCATTTCAGCTTTGTATTTGTCATGTCGCGGCCGTGAGAGCCCTTCAGGAGGATCACACCATTCTTCCCATGATATTAGCAGATACCTACATGTTAGCCTCATATTGTCAGTCTTTCCGAGGCAGAGTATTCAGAGGGAGCTCGACTTTGTTGTATGTATGGTTTATGAGTCATCTTAGTCCCATCGGCCATTTCCGTCGCCAAGGGTTTTGCTTCAGCCATGACATAGCCACGCAGTTTTCGTTTTGTCCTGTGAGCTGTACTGATGCGGCCTCCTGGGTAGCATTTTTGTCAGTTATTGAGGATCCTTTTCATCTCCTGATCTACTCAGGTTATTGCTCCTTTATGAGTTTTTTGACTCACGTGCCCACCCTGGATTTCATCCCTATTGCTGGCTTGAGGGGCGTGACGACTTATTATCCCCTAACGGTTATGGGGCAGTTTGATCAGACACAGGATTTTCACCTCTTCACGGGCGCGACCGACTACCGATTCCTTATATTATCCCAGACAGAGAGAGATCTACTACGGGTATATGATCTTTGGTCTCGCAGGATCCTGGCCGAGTATAGTGACAGTTGCCCCATCCAGACATTCGCTTATGTGCAGTGGTTGCGCGGAGACTCGGATACGGTTGGTTTGAGCCAGACTGGGGCTTTTGATGACTCTGGAGTGATTTTCTCAGATGACACCGCCCTAGAGGTATTTATTCCCCCCGAGTCCATAGAGATGACCTCCAGATATGATTCCATCTCAGCTGATTCTGCCCCTAGTCGGGTCACTGAAGATAGCCGGATCCGACTGGCCTTAATTGCTATTGAATCTGAGAGGGATGCTGCCATTGATGAGAGAGATGCCGCCATTCTGGCCCGAGATACTGCTCTTGCTGACAGAGACGCTATTGTATTTCAGACTAGGGCAGTTATAGACGCTCATTCTGAGACTGTCAGCCGAGCCACGGCTTTATTGGATCGCATCGACATGATGGGGCAGCAGATTGCAGGGGATGCTGATGCTTCGGATCTATCCACCACCTTATCCATCCTGCTTCAGTTAGTTTCAGATTTGTAGATCATTTTATTTCCTGCATAGACTATGTTAGTTTTATCGGTTATCGAAAGAGAAATCTTGTAACAAAATGACTTATATATGTAGACATGCATTTAAATTTAGTCATTTTCCCTTTTTTGTCGTATCGTTGCCTTTCATTGGGTCCTCATTTTATCCAGCTGACCATGATTTTGACATTTCGCATTCTTTCTCTTCTCCAGTCTTGATGGAGATCTGACAGACATTGCCGCACCCCTGTTGATTTCATCGGACTGAGTCTTAGATTTTGGCTAACTGTTTGGTTGGGCTAGGGTTATGTTACTTGGATGAATCTGATTAGGGGCTGGTTTCGGGAAAGTTTCGAGGGTATAGGAAGGGTTTTTTTTTTTTTTTTTAGAAAATATTATTTGGTAAAGAATTGGACCATGCCATGATGGCTGCCTACGTACTCCCACAGGTTGGGAAATCAGGTCCTACGTAGTTCGTTTTTTCAAGAAAGAGGAGAAAATGGTGATTTTTCCTTTCAAGCGTAGAACCGCTTCACCGAGTCTGAATTGAGGGGTTGGGGAAACACCTCGCCGTCCATCTCTTGCAATATGAGGGCTCCTCCAGACAGTACTTTCTTAATCACAAAAGGTCCTTCCCAGTTCGGGGCGAACTTCCCTTTGGCTTAGTCTTGACAAGGCATGACTCTCTTTAGCACTAGGTCATTTTCCTTGAACTTCCGAGGTCTTATCTTTTTGCCGTATGATCGAGAGATCCTTCGCTGATATAACTGACCGTGCAAAACAGCAACCACCCTCCTTTCATCAATTAGGGCCAATTGGTCGTATCGACTTTGCATCCAATCCTCCTCGCTTATCTGAGCATCAATCAAGATTCTGAGGGACGCCATCTCAACCTCAACTGGCAGAACAGCCTCCATTCCATATACCAAAGCCTAAGGGGTTGCCCCTGTAGAAGTACGCACCGATGTTCTGTACGCCAGCAGGGTGAGAGGTAACAGATCCGGCCATCCCCGATGATTGGCGGACATTCTCGCCATGATCTTCTTGATATTCTTATTTGCAGCCTCCACTGCCCCATTCATCTTGGGACGGTAAATGACAGAATTGAGGTGTTTGATCTTAAACTGGTCACATAATTCCTTCATGAGGGCATTGTTCAGATTCTTGGCATTGTCGGAGACCAAGACTTCAGGTTGCCCATATCGGCAAATGACATTATTCCTGATGAAACCAACGATGATCTCCTGAGTTACCTTAGGGAAAGAACCTGCTTCTACCCATTTAGTGAAGTAATCGATCATGACGAAGATAAATCGATGTTCGTTGCTCGCTTTGGGCTCTATTGGTCCGATTACATCCATACCCCACATTGAGAATGGCCAAGGGGATGTCATACAATGCAGTTCATTGGGGGGCGCATGAATTACGTTGCCGTGCGCCTGGCATTGATAACATCGTTTGACATGATCGTCGCAATCGGCCTTTAGCGTTAACCAATAATGCCTCGTTCTCAAGATCTTTTTGGCTAGCATCGGTCCACTCATGTGTGGCCCACACACTCCACCATGTATTTCGTCCATAATCTTTTGGGCCTGCGTTTCATTTACGCATTGCAACAATCCCAAACTAGCATCCCTCTTGTATAATGAATCCCCGCTCAGATAAAACTTCATTGCCATCTTTTGGATTCTCATCCTCTCAGCTCGGCTTGCCTGGTCGGGAGTGGATCTATCCCTCAAGTACTCCCTTATGTCGTGATACCAAGGTTGCCTTGGTACAACCACCTCATCCGATAATACTGCCACCTGCTCCTCATATGCTGGGGCATTCTGTACCGCTATTTCAATCTGTGGAACATCTTTGCTTTTGATTATGTGGATTAAGGAAGCCAGGGTTGCCAATGCATCAGCAAAATCATTTCGTCCCCGGGGGATATGTCGGAAAGCGATATCCTCAAATTCTCGCATCAATTGGACAACACATCGGTGGTATGGAAGCAACCGGAGCTCCTTCGTGCTATACTCCCCGATTGCCTGTTTGATTACCAGCTCTAAATCTCCAAACACTGCTAGTCTCCTCACTCCCATATCGTGGGCAAAACGGAGTCCCAATATACATCCCTCGTACTCAGCTGTGTTGTTCGAATTACTGAACTGCAATTTAGTGGCCACAGGGTATTGCTCTCCGGTGATAGAGACCAGGACTGCTCCGGCTCCTGCCCCTTCAGCATTCATGGCACCATCAAAATACAACTTCCAGAACTGTCCCTCGTCATCACATTTCGTGTGTAATACCCAGAATACATCTTCGCCCGGCAAAGGAGTTTCTAACAGCTCCATCCCCCCTGATGGCGTTTCTGCTAACTGATCTGCAATTCTCTGCCCTTTCATGGCTTTCTGAGTTACGTATACAATGTCGAATTGCTGCAAGATTAACTGCCATCTTGATAGTCGACAGTTCAGCATGGGCCTTTCAAAGATATGTTTCAGGGGATCCATTCTCGATATCAGGTACATAGTATGCCCATGGAGGTAGTGCTGTAATCTCCCTGCAGCCCAGGCTAAGGCACAACAGGTTTTCTCGATGGGAGTGTAATTATGTTCACATCGACTAAATCTTTTGCTGAGGTAATAGATGGCCTGCTCTTTACCTGCTTCATTCTTCTGTCCCAGCATACATCCCATCGCAATGGCATTGACCGATATATACATAAACAGAGGGATCCCATCCTTCGGGGGCACCAGCACTGGTGCCTCTGTCAGCTGCTTTTTAATGGTCTGAAAGGCTTTCTGACATTGCTCATTCCACTCTTGGGAAGCATCCTTCCTTAATAGTTTGAAAATCGGCTCGCATGTAGTCGTCAAGTGGGATATGAAGCGGCTGATGAAGTTTATTCTTCCAAGGAATCCTCTTATCTCCTTCTCTGTGTGAGGTGCCGGCATGTCCACAATGGCCTTAATCTTCGCCGGATCCAACTCAATGCCCTGATCACTAACCAGGAATCCCAAGATCTTGCCCGACTGCACTCCGAAAGCACACTTTGCCGGATTGAGCTTCAAATTATATTTTCTGAGCCGATCGAATAACTTTTTGAGATGGGTTATATGATCAGATTCTTCCCTTGACTTCACGATAATGTCATCCACGTAGACCTCTATCTCCTTGTGCATCATGTCGTGGAACAAGGCCATCATGGCTCTCTGATAAGTAGCCCCCGCATTTGTGAGACCGAAAGCCAATCGTCTATAGCAGAAAGTGCCCCAAGGGGTGATGAAAGCGGTCTTTTCCCGATCTTCTTCCGCCACCATTATCTGATGATACCCCGCAAAGCAATCAACAAAAGAGTACATCTCGTACTGGGCTGTGTTGTCCACCAAGATGTGTATAAAAGGCACTGGGAAGTTGTCCTTGAGACTGGCCTTGTTAAGGTCTCTATAGTCGACACATACCCTCACCTTCCCTCCAGGCTTAGCCACTTGGACTACATTGGACAGCCATTCTGGGTAAGTGGACACCATAATGATTCCAGCCCTGAACTGTTTGATGATCTCTTCCTTCACCTTCAAGCTCCACTCCGGTTTCAACTTTCTTAACTTCTGCTTGACAGGCCTGAAACCCTCTTTGATGGGCAACCGGTGTACCACAATGTCGGTGGACAATCCGATCATATCCTCATGAGACCAGGCAAAGACATCCTCATACTGGCTTAGCAACTCAGTTATTTCTGCTTTTTGGCTGGGGGTAAGGTTTGTCCCTATCTTGAGCTCCTTGGGTTTATCAGGGGCTCCGATATCTATGGTGACGGTTTGGTCTAAATTGGGTTTGGGTTTATCCTCGACCCATCCTTTGATCTCATCAGGCGCGTCGTCGTAATCTGTCTCGTCTTGCTCAATGCCCATTAAATCGAAATCCAGCTCAATATCAAAATCATAGTTATCATTCAAATTTGAAGGACCACTTGTTAGGCCAAGAATACTCAAATTGGTACACCTGACATGAAACAAAATATTTGTCATATATATAAATTGTTTTCCCACAATGATCGCCATTAAAATAACACGACAAAAATACATAACCATGCAAGATTTAAAATAAAAGACAAAAGCTGGTATCCATTCACTTCCCCATCTGGGGTCTACCATACCGACCCCATGTTTTACCCTTGTTTGGATATCACTGGTTCCATTGTCCAGTTGTCGATGGTCAAATCAGACGGAATGCGCTGGATGAAAGGTGGCTTCACATCAGAAACTTCCCCGATGACTACGGCCACATCGCCTGAGTCCCTCTTCCTATCTTCTTCAGGAATAATGCTGATTATCTCATCAATTTTCCTTACATAACTCAACCTGGACGACCCATCGGCTTCACTGGCTTCCGCCACATTGACCCCCTCTCCATCATGCCTAGGCAGGGGATTGACTTTGACATTCGGGGAGTCTGGCTGTTCCACCACGATTTCCCCACTATCAATCAAGTTCTGAAGTATGTGCTTCAGCGTCCAACACTCCTGTGTATCATGACCAGGGGAACCTGAGTGGTAGGCGCATCACTTGCTTGGGTCAAATCTTCTTCCATTCGGGTCACTTGGGGGTGCCAAATCGACTATTTTCCTTTGGGCTATTAATACTGCCAAAACCTGCTCAAGAGGATCCCCGAGTGGGGTAAATACCCGGTTTTTCGAGGTCTTGAATCTCCTTCGCCCATCCGCCCTCTGATCAGTGAAGTTAGGCTGTCGGGATGGCCCCACTCTCTGCACCTGTACTGGAGGGTTATTTTCTGCCTTTCTAGATGATCCCTGCAGGATGAGGGAAACATCTTCTTCCTTTTTCTTTTGGCCCCTTCGGGAAGTGCTGCCATAGTTTTCCGCTTTGGATTTGCTCTACAGCTGTTTCCAAAGCCGTGAAATCCCGGATCTTGCCAGACTTAAACCCCAAGTCCATCATTTCTCCGTGTTTAATCATCTCGGCAAAGGGTCTTCTAATCCCCGATATAACCCGCTCATAATAAGGTGCCTCCTGAATATCCACGAAGGTCATCACCATCTCCGACTCATTCATTGGGGGATTCACCTGTGCAGCCATACCCCTCCATCGCTGTGCATAATCCCTGAAAGATTCCCTTGGTTGCTTTCTTAATTTTCGTCATCTGATATCTATCAGGGGCCATTTGTGCCTGGAAGCTGTACTGCGTTAAGAAGGTGTGGGCCAACTCTTCCCAATTGTGGATCCGGGCGTTATCAAGACGGGCATACCAGATTCTCGCTTCTCCTGTCAGGCTCTTTTGGAATAATTGCATCCTTAGACCCTCGTCTTCTGCATAAGATCCCAGCTCCCCAATGTAGATTTTCAGATGTGTATAAGGATCCCCCTTCCCATTGTATTTCTCAAATTCGGGGATTTTAAATTTCTCCGGATATCTGGTTCCGGGGAAGACACATAGATCTGAATAATTCACCCTGCCTAGGGACCCTATGCCCTTCAGAGATTGGATAGTTTCCTCCATTTGTTTCATTTTCTTCCGCAGGTCATCAGTGTCTCCTTCCTCCGGGATAGTAATCACTGTCCTGTTAGGTATGGGAATGGCCTTTAGGACGACTGGCTCGCCCTTAGGTTGGGGTGGATCCTCTTTAGGTAGATCCTGTCTAGGTAGCAATTGTTCCCTCAGCATCATGGCCATTTCCAACATCTGTTTCTTAAAATCATCAAATTCCTCACGAGATATGGAACCGGGATTAGTAGGTGGAAGATCAGCCATTTCAGATGTAGAGTCTTTGGCCCTTTTAGACTGCAAAACGCGTTTGAGGAGCAATCCTACAGGAGAAAACGGATTGAAGTTTAGTCTTTCTGAAATGAAAGATGTGGATGCATGCTAAAGCTGTAACTTTGGTATTTTTGGGTTTTTTAATCTTTCCCTGCGAAACAACATGTTAGCAGTTCCTTATTGCAATAATAATTGACAGACACGAATTATCACGTTTTCCTAGCTATTTCCTACAAAACATAGAGGTCAGTACTTTCTTTTGATAGCAGGGATGGTATATGTAAAACTTTTGCATGGGACTATGACATTTATATGCGTAAATGTAAAAAGGCATGAAGATACATTCCTTGTGTTGGGTTAATCTGAGGCTGACCTATCCTAAGGTTACTCTCACGGGCTTTTCGGCATGAAGGTCCCCAAATCTTCGCAATCTACTCGTCTGAAACCTTTCGATTGGAGCGGATCTGGGTGGTGCGTTTCCTGAGCCATCTCCGGGGAGCAGCCCCTTCGAGTCCAGTAATAAGCAACCGACAGGTTCGCCTCATGAGGAGGTACACTCTCATCATACATTCACATTCATCGTCCTCACCGTATGCAAATGATTACTTTAAAGTAAAGCAATTCCATTCAATTATTCATTTATTGGACAAAACACACATTCACACAACAAAAGTAAAAAATATCGCATGCACACACATATTCATGAAATTTTTTAAAGGATAGGATAACATCAAGAATTGAACGCGGCTTAAGCCCTCTAATGTCCCCAGCAGAGTCGCCAGCTGTCGACGCCGGGAGGGATCGCTTCTTTTTTGATTGTTTATCCTTTCCAATTTTAGCCTTTTCATTAGATGATGTTTTGAAAAAGATCGGCACTTAAATGTCGACGGGGTTTTGAAAGATCATTTTTTATGATGAGCCAATTAACCAGAGTCGTCAGTTGGTATATTTGAAATGGATGTACCAACTCATCCAAGTTTTGGTTTTTTATAAATCGCTGGCTCATATGTGACTCCGAATTAATTGGTCTGCGAACCGAGATTCATAGAGTTCGGGGGCTTGCTTAAGCGAGGGGAAGGTGTTAGGCACCCCCCGACTTCCGTGAAACACGGTTACTGCAATCTTGATGCTTTTCCTATCCTTTTAATTCTTAAAATGTGTATGCGTGCGTGTGTGTGTGTGTGTGCCTATGTGAATGTTGTGATGAGTTTGTATGAAAGAATCATTTGGGTTTTGGTGGAAAGTCGTGCTTTTGAGAGTGCTTTAGAATGTCCTTCGGTTTATACGAGAAAGCTTTATGAGAAAATGTTTGATTTTAATTGTCAAAACTGTGAGATTGCATTAGTTGTCGTTTTGGCAAAACAAGAATTTTCTAAAACCTTTGTCAGCATAAGAATCGAGATCTATACGTTGCTTTCATGACTCAAATGATGGGAAAACCTCTAGGATCTCTTTAACCCTATGCACAAGGATTTAATAAAACATTATTTATTTTTATAAAACCATTTTTGTGATGTTTGAAAACGATTTCTTTTCTTTTGCCTTCTCGTTTAATAGAAATCGACATTCATTAGCAGTTCCCATTTATTATCCTCGTGATACTAATAACCTAATTTGATTGATTTTTATGAAAGTCTTCATTGTTTAGCTTCGAAATCAATTTTAATACTGTAAATCAAATAAAGCGTTAAAATGCGTAGGGGCTATTCATAGGCATGTAAGCCATCAAAATAACCCAAACGCCCACAATCACATATTTCACTATTATGGGGGCCTTAACCACGATTCTCGCCTTGGCGTCGTTTTAAGGCCCGACGATTACATATGTACGATGAAAACTACATCATTCCTGCTATCTACATCAAAAGACGTCCATCATCGGATTTGGACCACGGGGTCGCTTTCCTAGGCTCACACCCCAAATTTTCACACACACCACCCACAACCGGATATTACAAGAAAATAATCAACACGGATAATCTAACAATACCAAGACATCCTAAAATAGCGATCTAAAGGAACCACACCCAATATAACGTCGTAAAACAACCAAAAATTCAACAAACGAATATCATCGGGTTATTAGGAAGAATTTTGTTCCGATGGAAACCCTCTCTAATAATCCCTAATTAATTATCCACCATAAATTATATGAAAACTACATTTAATTTAACCAAAGGATATGATAAGAATTGCTATAATAAGGGAATTTTTACCTTGCAAATGATATCAAAGTGGATGTAAACTTGTGTATTTTGAATAGAAGGAGAAGTATATGTGGTACAATCAAATCAACAGAGTATAATTCCTCTCTTTTTTCTTCCTTTCTCTCCTATTTTTGTTGCAAAATTATGCTATTTTTCTCTCTATTTCCGAGCTGCTGCTGCTATTTTCTTCTCCTCTCCCGATCTGCCAAACTCCTGGATGCTGAATGAAGGAATGAGCTGAAATAGGCTGGCCGCAGATTGATCTGCGGCTGGCTGGCCGCCAACCCTCCACTCAGCCGATTTTCGGTTTCCGTGTTTCGAGTTCCGTGTTTTCAAAAGGCGCACTCATTGGCCGCAGATCAATCCGCGGCTGGCTGGCTTGACTTTCTCGATTTTCGTGCTACGCCTCGATTCTCGTGTCGTGACGACGGTTCTCGCCGACAGGCTTGTATTTTGTAGTCCGGGAATTACTGGAAGACGTGCCACATCATCCGGAAATGCCCATTTCAGACAACCTTGTTGTCACGCCGGTTTCGGCTGTAAATCGTCGCGGCGGTGGCGTCGAATATTCGTACGTGTCCATCCTTTGCTCTCGCAGGCCGGTTCATTTGCCGAATTTACCCTCCTGTCAGGGTTAGTATACGAAGTGCAAAATTTGGGTGTCTACATACATTTAAATTTAGCAAAAAATAAATTAAATAATATGGAACAACTTATAAGTACAATTTATACAGCTTATATGTACAATTTATATTAGTAAATTTTAATTGATTTTTATGATCAATTATGAATGATGATGTATTTGATATGTCTCCCATTTATGATATGTATTTTTACAACTTTAAATGGTTGTGATTTGTTAGTAATTGGTCAATATTTTTTTATTTTTACTTTTTATAAATAAATTTAATAAATTGTTTATTACGTGATTGACATTCGAATTCGGATATTTGAATAATTTGGTTATTCGAATAAAAAATAGAAACGAATATTTTTCACATTTGGACATAATTTTTAAATACTTAAATACGAATATTTTTTGACAATTCTCCGAATACCGAATATGATCTTACAAAAACATGCTTATTGGGATTATCTTAATTTAAGGTAACATTTTAATAGTCGTTGCAAAAAGTTGAATAAAATATGCAACGAAAATAAAAATTGTTGCCAATGAATGTGGTCCATATTAGGCGACGAAATATAGCAACAAAAAAACTTCCGTTGCCCATGATGTGGAGAAATCAAGTGGTTAGAAATTTTGCAACGAATTTTGTTTCCAAATTTTGCAACGACTTATGAATTTCATTGCAAAAAGTGAAAGCCTAACACAATCTACAACGAAGGACAAGTCGTTGCCTGAAAAATCGTTGCTAAAACCCCATTTTTAGCAAAAAAAAAAACTTTCGTTGCTCATGATGACGGGAAATCAAGTGGTCGAAAATTTTGCAACGAATTTCTAACGCAAATTTTTCCCGCCAATGAATTAGCAACGACATTTTGCAACGACTTATGAATTTTGTTGCAAAAAGTGAAAGCCCGACACAATCTGCAACGAAGGAAAGGCCCATTTACTTTTAGCAACGACTTATAAAGTCGTTGCCCCAAAAAATCGTTGCTAAAAGCCCATTTTTTTGTAGTGGGCCAAAAGGATGTGGCAAAAGACTTAAAGGATGTAAATAAAGGACTTTAAGGAAGGCAAAGAACTCAAAGGCTAGGCGTTGTCATGGTTGTGGCAAAGTTGGACAATCACATGACAAAAGAAATTGTCTAATAGTTGCACATTGGTAAGTAATATTTACGTAAAAGTTCACTTTTTTCCTATCTCAATCTTTAAATGATGTGTAAAGGTTCTGGCCTTTAGAGATTTTTCCGACAATGAAGGTGCAACTACATTTTCAAGTTCAGAGGATGATAGTTATACTTTCAAAGGTGTGATCATACTTTTTTTTGGTCTCACATGTTGGTCTAATATTCAGTCTGCATAACTATAAAAATATTAAGCACCATCTTCAGCCTTCATATTTTTATGTGCAGGTGATTCACCGAATCAACATGGTGTTAAAGTTCTTGATGAATATGTGAATTGTAGTTATGTTAACAATGAAAATGGTAGTAATATAGACGGATTAAACATGGTAATATATGAGAATTCTAGTTATGTTGACAATGAAGTTCAATTCTTTATAAGATGTTTATTATGCTTATGACTTGTTTAATGTGTGCATATTGTATAGGTGAAAAAGGAAAGGCATTGTTAATGAAGGTGGGGCAAAGAAAGCTGCTAAGGAAAGTGGGACTTGTGCATATTATAGCCACTACAAGCCATTTGAATGAAGTATGGCACTTGTGAAAATTAAGGAAATTGCCCCTAGATTGTTTCTGGTATTCACCAAAAAAGGAAAAAGATATCGTTTCTAGTGTTGCTAATTGATACATTACAAGTATTCTTGTTTTGGTGTAATGGTAGAAGAAACTCCCATCTCAAATATTGCATGGTGTAATGTCTTTTTTATATAATAAAACATGGTAAATTAATTTCAATATTGGAAATTTGCTTTGTAATGAATAAAGTACTACAAATATAAGGGCCAGTTGAAATTAATTGGCAAGGATAGCTAAAGGAAAATTGATATCAAATTCAATTACTTTAAGACAACTAGTTTTTTATAATCAAAAACAAACAAAGAATAAGTATTACAACAACTAATTTCTTCAATAATTTAATTTGAAGTGTCATTTCAATTATAGTAGGATCATCCACCATGGAATTATTTACTTAAGTAATATAGTGATGGAGCATTACCTGAGTAAAGAGGGAGAGAGAGAACTTTGCGGATGGTAGACGATTTGGGGGGAGAAGAACGAAATCACCGGAAAAATTTCCAAATCGCTCTGTGGTTCGATAGAGAAGAGTTAGAGAGAGAAGGTGAGATTTTGTAGTGGGAGAGGGAGTATATTGTTAAAGAGATTGCCTTGGGTTTTTTAATATATTGTTAAAGAGACTGCCTTGGACATTTCGTAGTGAGGTGGCATTTTTTTTTAAGTTTGTTTCCGGTTCGCTTGAATGGGTTCACTTTAGAAAGGTTTTATATATATATATATATATAGATGATGGATCTAGAACATACCTCTTAAATAGTATATATTTCTTAAATAACATACCTTTATTAAAATTATGTCGTTTTAAAGATTCTTTTGAAAAACAACGACATGGCCTGCGAGTGACATTTTTATAAATAAAAGAAAAATAAGCGTGACCAATCCTCTTTTAATCCAATCCTCGTATATATATTGCCATCGTCATCATATATATAGCCTAGGGGAAAGAGTGTTCACATTAAATATGATCAAATAATTTGTCATTTTGCCAAACACAAGTTGAAGCTGCTTGAAAAATCAAAACCCCTTCTACTAATACATTAAAGTCCGTTATTTTATAAATATTTTTTATAAAATAACGTTAAAATATTACTAGATTACTAAGAAATAAGTCCATTATTTTAACGTTATTTATAAATATTTTTTTGGACAAAATTCTCATTAGTAAATTACTAAGAAATAAATTGGGAATAAATATTTTTTCATACTCCCTTTCTAAAATAGTTGAAATTTTTCTCCCTCCCAATTCCCAAAGTCAGTAATGCACTCGCTAATCATCGGCTGCTGGCACGAACCCCACTGCCCACTAGGATGGGATGACCAGTACTAGTGGTGTGGGATGGAACGTAAAGCTAAATTAACAACGAACAATGAATCTGTTATTCGAATGTTATTCAAAGCTTATATGCTACTATTGGAGCTCTTGTTGATATATGAATTTACATTGTAAGTCTACGCCATTTGATTTCGGCTGGACCATAGTCGATATATGTTCTAAAAATTTCCAATTACTCTGAAAAGCTAAATTAAACCAAACTGTCTTTGGTACGAATTCTTGTGATAAACTGAGTTGAACAACCCTTTAAATAGGGGACATGTTATCGGAGACTATGGTTCCGAATTACGTTGTTGCATTAATATGTTTGCGCACAACGAACTTATGAATCTATATCTTAAATTGACAACGAACTTATGAATCTGTTATTCGAATTTTATTCAAAGCTTATATGCTACTATTGGAGCTCTTGTTGATATAATGAATTTACATTGTAAGTCTACGCCATTTGATTTCGGCTAGGACCATAGTCGATATATGTTCTAAAAATTTCCAATTACTCTGAAAAGCTAAATTAAACCAAACTGTCTTTGGTACGAATTCTTGTGATAAATTGAGTTGAACAACTCTTTAAATAGAGGACATGTTATCGGAGACTATGGTTCTGAATTACGTTGTTGCGTTAATATGTTTGTGCACAATACATAGGTACAAAGGACTGATCCCCCTGCGTACTAAGATGGTCGTCCACAGTCTTTGACTGATAAAGGTTAAGGTAGAGATATCGAAAACCTGGGACATAGTTCAATGGTCTAACTCATGCCAAGCATATATGCGTCAACAAGTAATACAGAGACAGTAAAGTATCGTCCCACAGAGAAAGTGCTAAATCAAATTACTATGCATCAGCTCTATCACTATATTTTATATGCTTAAACTAATAGACTTGAATATGATAACCTAATTAATTCAAAATCAAATAACAACTAAGGATACGATTAATAATGCAATATACCAAAACTGATATTAATGGGATCCTAACTTCATTTAATAAAACATCTAGTTACTACCGTCATACAAGAAAGTTCACATATCACAGAAAAATAACCAAGGACACAGATATAGACATAACCATTTGTCAATGCATTATGATCATCTTACATAATATCCATAAACAATAGACACCATGCAATCATCGCTATAACCAAAATCACTATATTTCTATGTGAAAATTGCAATTATATTGAATTAAAGCACAAGTCCTTATTTTAACTCTTATGGTGAAACAGTATATTCCTATCTGATTCACGAAATATCAAGCTATCCAAAATAGCCTCATATACGAAAGCTATCATGATTACAATCAATGCTCATACGTTATTTTTTAATTCCATACAAGCACTGAAAACAAATGGTGATTAAGCATTCACACAAGCAAAACAACCATGATAGAGATTTCTCATGATATGTAAAACAATCCAACAATCAAGATCCTTGGATTGATGATGTTATTTCTTCACCTGTTTCTATTTCTCAACAAGAGTCTATTCCAGCACATTCTCCTAACTCTTCTAATTCTACATCTCCTGTTCCTCCTGTCCTAGTTCCTGCTCCACTAGTACTCCGAATGTCTACCCGTCATAAGACTCAACCTATCAAATTCATTGACTATGTTCTTCCTAAAAATCTCAGACAAGTTCAATCCATTTCTGTTACTCCAATCCAGTCCAAATTTACTCTGTCCAATTTTATGTCTTATCACAACATTAGTCCATCACAGTATCATTTTATTAATGCTATCTCTAATATTACTGAACCACATACTTACAAACAAGCCATTAAGGATAACAAGGTTGGTTTGAGGCTATGGATAAAGAAATAGCAGCTTTACAGAAAAATAATACTTGGACCCTTACTTCATTACCTAAAGGCAAACAGACAATTGGATTGTAAATGGTTTTTATAAAATCAAGCATCACTCAGATGTATCTATTGAGATGGTTTAAAGCAAGACTTGTAGCTAAAGGGTTATACACAGACAGGGGGCATTGACTATCAAGAAACTTTTGCTCCAGTTGCTAAAATGGTTTATAGTTAGAGCTTTACTTTTCTATAGGTGCCTCCAAACAATGGATTGTGCAACAACTGGATGTCAATAATGCCTTCTTTGCATGGGGACTTATTAGAGGAAGTCTACATGGATATTCCCTCAAGGATATATTCCACCATCTTCTGCTCCACTAGTCTTATAAAACTCAATAAGTCTCTTTATGGATTTAAACAAGCTTCGTGACAGTGGTTTTCCAAGTTAACTGATTCGTTATTACAACTTGGCTACACTCAGTCCAAAGCAGACTATTCATTGTTCACTTTCACTTCTTCTACCAAATTCACATCTGTCTTAATCTATGTTGATGATATTTTAGTGGCTGGGAATGACAAGAATTCCATTGATTTTTTAAAGACTTTCTTAGATACTACTTTTACTATCAAAGATTTAGGTGACATCAAATACTACCTTGGTATTGAAGTCCTCAGATCAGCTAAAGGTTTTCATTTGAATCAGCGCAAATATGCTTTAGATCTTATTTCAAATGCTGGTCTCACATATGCTAAACCACTAACAATTCCACTAGATCAGAACTCTATTTTTGACAATGTTACTGGTGATTTAATTTCTGATCCTTCTCTATTATAGACAGTTAGTGGGCAGGCTTTTATACTTGACCATCACAAGGCCTGATTTATCATATTCAGTTCAAACTCTAAGTCAGTTTATGCAAACCCCCAAGAACTCCTCATTTACAAGCTGCTCGCAGATTGTTGAGATATTTGAAACTTTTCCAAGGGCAAGGTTTGTTCTTACCTGCCAATAATCATTTGCAACTTCCAAGCATATTGTGATAGTGATTGGTGTGGATGCAAAATAAGTGGACGATCAGTCTCTGGTTTTTGTATGTTGTTAGGTGATGCCTTAGTCTCTTGGCATTCTAAGAAACAAAGTGTGGTTTCCAGGTCTTCCGCAGAAGCTGAATATAGATCTTTAGCAACAGCTAGTTGTGAAATCATATATATGGCTTATTAATCTTCTAAAAGACCTACAACTTTCAGCTTCTTTGCCAGTTAATGTCTATTGTGATAGTTTATTTGCAATTGCTCTTGATTCCAATCCTGTTTCATCATGCCAGAACTAAACATATAGACCTCGACTGCCACTTTATTCGAGAGAAGATCCCACCAAGGGTTGCTGGTTCCCACTTATATTCCTTCCAAACTCCAACTTGCAGATATATTCACCAAGTCTCTTGGAAAAAACTCTGCACTGGTTTTTTCTCGGCAAGTTGAGGGTTCTAAATCCTTTCCACCCATCAACTTGTGAAGAGGGTATTACAGATAATATATCTAATACAACATCACAAGCTCAAAAGCAAGTTCATACTTGTTATACAAGCCTAGATACACAGCATAATAGCTTCAGAAGTCAGGTTACTGCTTGTTACAATTGCACAAGGTTGATATTGTAATAAGCTCATTATTTATAAGGGTTTTTATGTCTTTTAAGTCTAGATAGTTAGGTAGACAGTTAATATAAATATAATAGCTTAGTTAGTAAACTGGGTTAGAGAAGCTAGTTAACAGTTTTCTTTTCTTAGCTCTATAATGGTATTTTAGCTCATGAATGAATATATTAAAATTCTCCAGATTGTGAATTTTGTGAAACTTGTCAGTTCATGCAAAAAATTTTGGGTTAATTGACTTTTTGGTTACTATACTAGGGGTCGATTTTCATTGTGGTTACCGAATCTTTTTTTGTTCCAAAAGCATGACTATACTCGAAAAAACTTAAAAAATGATCACTACTTATGATTCCGTCCAAAAAAGTAACGGGAAGTGCCGAGTAGACTAATGGTTGTCAGGTGTTAATGACGTGACATGTGACATGGATCAGGTTAATTAATGTTTTGGTCATTGTACTAGAGGTCGATTTTTATTTTAGTTGATGACACTTTTTTTTGTTACATTTTAATTATCGAAGTACAAAAAATATTACAGATTAATGATTTTATTACAAAATATTACAACATGTATGAAGAGAAAGTACATCATAGCTAATTTAAATCCAAAAAATTTTTCAAAATCATATTTAATTTAGAACCTTATAAACACCAAACCAAATTACAAAATAAAGGAGAAAATTGGCCCAATAAACCCCCTCAGATCTACCCAATTTAAATTATATTCCTTTTTTTCTTAAAATTTTAATTATCTTCTTATAATATTATGGAGTATTAAACTAATTAGTCTGACTTTATCTTTTTTCTTTTTTTAGGTAAGCATTTTATTTTATTTCTACAAGCTGACCCACACATGCTAACTCATTAGAATATTTCATATCTATATGTCAAATGTTTTGTCAAGTAAGCTTTCTGTTAATATTTTGGACGAAAAATTATAAAATCACTAATTTATAATATTTTTGGTACTTCGATAACGAAAATGTAACAAAAAAATATTTTAGTAACTAAAAGGAAAATCGACCCATAGTATAATGACCAAAACATTAATTAACCCCATCCACGTCATCTGCCACGTTATTAACACCTGTCAACCGTTAGTCTACTCAAAACTTCCCGTTACTTTTTTGGACGAAATCATAAGTGGTGAACCATTTTGTAAATCTTTTTCGAGTATAGTAATGCGTTTGTAACAAAAAAAGATTCGATAACTACAATGAAAATCGACCCCTAGTATAGTGACCAAAAACTCAATTAACCCAAAAAATTTCCTTAAAGTTTACAGGGTGCAAAGATCCACTTGTCAAAACTTGCCTTCAGGTTTTTGACCTGTTATCATCAGCTGATCAAGCCTTCAGACAAAGGTTTGCTATTGGGTTTTCAACTATGCTTCCTGTTTTGCGTTATGTGGCTGATATTCCATTTCATTATGTTTAACCTCAGACGTTGAAGCTCATATTGAACGTGTTTCAAAACTGTCCTGACATAGTGTAAAATTCTCATATTTTAGAGATAAGCGTTGTTCTGACAAGATTGCTCAAAAAACATATAGATGGCTCTACATGCATGCTTGTAGAAACATTTACTTTGGTTTGTTCACTCTTGGTAGCTCTTATGAAGTCTCCATCTTGTAATAGGGCTTCGAGTCTAGCATCATTCACTTCAAGATGCATCCAGACATGCAAGTTTAACTTGTTTAAGCATTTATGGGAGACATCCCAACCAATTTTTGCACTCCCTATACTTACTAAAAGAGGCATAATAGTGAAGGAAACACAACTATTAGGAATTACAATGTCTCACGATATAGAGAAATAGAAAATTGAGAATTTAGAACACACAACACAAGAATTATAGTGAAAACTCTAAAACCGGGAGAAAAACCACTTTCGTTGCCAAAGACAACCAGAGAAGAAATTTACTACGTGAATAATATTACAATCACTCACACTCTCAGAAATTTCCTCACATCCACTCAAGAAAGATAATTCTTCCCAAGAGAATTTTCTCACACAAAATTCTCTAGCTGATACCTCTTATCTCTCTACATTTGGATATTTCTCAGATGGAATCTGACTTACTCCGTCTCCCTTCTCTCGGATGGAGGAGTCCTCACAACTCAATGAGTTAGCATAATGGAGGATACAAATATATAGGCAAAAACCTCCTACACATTTTCCACCATTCTCTACCTAACCCCACTAACCAAAACCTTTTTCCATATTCAAACATGTTTCCATAAAGCATTCCCCTTTTTGCATAAAACATGCCATGTTTTCTTTTTCTTTTCTTCTCCTAAGCCGTGCACCAACTTGTAGAATATATATAAGAACGGGCGAAATAATATGAAAACCAACACAATCAAAGCAATCTATATGAAAATAAATGATTTTAATCAACAACAAGCATTCAGTACTTGCAAAACAGTTTTACTGAAACAACAATTTTATTAATATGAAACTATGTACAAGCTTTTAAACAAAATAAAACTTACAATTTGACTCAATTATAACTAGAACATTAGAAGAAGTGGAGAAATGTTTAATGAGTACAAATCTAAAGATTAGTCAGAGAAGGAACTCTGAGTCTTTCTAAGACTTGTATTGGTTTTCTAAAACCTGCCTCATACAAATGACTTAGCCTTCGTTTTATAGAATAAGGAAAAGACTATTACAAGTTACTATTACAAAAGTAAATAATTACAGACAACTTTTACTATTTGATGAATAGTAAATGAAACAATGACTTTTTTTACTTATTTGAAAGACTGATGTGTGTGTCGCCGATGATAACACTTTTGACTGGGCCTCTTCTTTCGGTATGGAAAAAAGTAGCATCTTTGTTGACCTCTAAAGGGAGGCCTGCTCTTTGATGAAAAGGAGGGAGCATCTTGCTGGACTAAGGCTACCTTTCCGAGTGGAAAAGCAGGAAATGGTGCAGGGGCACTGATGACTTTGGCTTGGCCAAAGGGGGGGCCACCCATGTGACTCATGCAAACGGCGTCCTGAGTATCTTGGAGATCGATGCTGCCCATAGGGATCTTACATTTTTACTGGATATGGTTCCTCTGTTTGGAAGAAGACGATGAATTGTCACCTGGCTTCAAATTTCTTTCATGAATGCTTGTTAATTCTTTCATGAATGGCTTTCTGGGCCCAAATAATTTTAAAATCTCTGAACTGGAAACAATTTTTATTAACTATTTAAAATATCAACAGTATCCAGAAGGAACTGGGGGGTTGACTGAATCTTTCTTGTGGATTTACTAGTAGGAGTTGTTTAGTAGAATAGATTCTAATAGGGAGAAATTGGTACAAGAGGAAATTCCTTTATCTGAACTTGGCCAACAATTCTTTCAACATTAAATTTATCCCACCCATTTTACAAAGAAAATGCGAGTGAGTGACCATTGTAATTGTGAACTAATCTCATTGACATGAGTAGTTTGAGAATGGGGGATATGGAGAATGTGTTCTTCAACTTGAGGATCAAGATTGAATACTGCCAATTTAAGGATCCACGAAATCTTGTATTTACTGACAAATTTGAAAAGCACAACTGAAAATACCCACGATATTTTGGGATTATTGAATGGCATGATATTAAATAGTGGTGAAACTTGTGACTGGAGTAAATTTAGGGAAAATGGACATGGATGGTCCATATCTTGTCCACCAAATGAAACAAACCAATAAGGTAATTGCACTTTTAAACTTAATGGTCAAATTGGAGGAAACCAGGAGATGGAACTAAATGATTGGGTTCTGAAATTAAGAAAAAACTTGTGCCAGGCTTCAATTTATTAATCATTAGTAACAAAAATAATTACTTTATGATTAGCAAGAGGGTACGAAGATCAGAGGGGTGCTTTTCCCTATTCAACGTGATGGAGAGAAGTTTTTTTTTTCTGTTTAATTATTATAAGAGAATGAAAAATGATTTTTTAAAACCATCATTTTTATCATAAATAGGTTTAATAAAAAACTGACTCAGTTTGAAAGAAGAATTATCCTTATAAAACGATTAGAGATTTATGAAGGTAGCTAAGAGGAATAAAATGCCAACCCAGTTGGGAAAGAACTGGGGAAGCAAGGTTAACTGGATCATCTTTATTTATTCATGTAGGGCTCGGAACATGAAAAATATTGCCTTCATAATTAGGAGTGAACTCCGAAGGTTGACTTGGTTTTGATTGGCTAGGGTTTACAAGCATGTGGGGGGAAATAGAACTTCCCGCACAAATGGGTCAAACAGGTTTGGGTTTACTATCCCAAAATAGTGTTTATAGGGTTTTGGAATGGATTTATCCAAGACTTGATACCTGTTTAACTAAATCCACAGAAGGGACTGGATTGACTAGCGGTGAGGAACAAGAGTTCCTTTTGGCTGATTAATTTGGGCCTGAAGGGGCGACCCGACCCAGGTGCACCACCCTCTCACGCTCATGTTGGAATAGTGTTTGAGGTACCTGAATTAAATAAACTCTCTTGGTAGAAAATCTATAATGAATTATTACTTTCCTTTAATATATTCAATATCGAAATCAAAAATGCCTTAATAGGAGATTGCCATATGGCAAAAATATGTTTAGCAACAATATTTTCAGGCGGATCCTTTTCTAAATATATTTAGTAGATTTACATATCGATTCTGACTAAAAATTTTTGATTTAATATTTCACTTTGATAATTTAGTAATACACAAACAATAGAGATAAAATCTCGCTTTTTGATAGTACTAGATTTTGCGTTGTATTTGGATTCCATATTCCTGAATGGGGAAACGAACAATTTGTTCAGTAGAACTAAGGGTTTAACTTTTGGTTTAAAGAATTCCTTTGAATCTAATATCGGAAGCATCACTTTTCAGATAATATTTAAATGCTGAATCATTTTGAGATTGCAATGAAAGTAGTATGCAACACAAAGCCAACATTCATATTTGGATATGATGTAGCATTATACTTTGTAATCTTATTCCAGTTTATTCAATACAAAGAATTGATTTTCTTAAAAGGCCATTTTATATTATCTACATAGTGCTCTTTTATTAAATGGTGATAAACTTCAACTAGTTTTTGAGCAATGATTTTAGAATCATGATGTGTGGATCATGCTAATGAGATCGTAAATTTCTAGATAGCTCACAAACTAAAAATTGTGTCCTAATCTTTGGATTACTAAAAAGGGGATTAGAGGAATACCGGACCCTAGAATAAGATATACATCAAGTTGCTTGCTCTTAAGAAGAGGAATGATCGGATCTCATAATCATTTGTGTGGAGACACTAAAGCAAGTATGTAGGTGCTTATTGGAGAATAAGTTCACTGAACGTAGGCATCGCTAAGGAATGACTTAATGGAGATTTAATACTCGCTCTGTCAAATAGGAATTCCTTTAGTGATAGTAGTACAAGTGATCCTTAGGACTTAGAGATCATCCATTAATTATCTTGTGTATGATGAAAGTTATACTTTGACATGTCCCTTAAGGACCTTTGGTTGCCTGGGGTATAATCAAATGGGGGGGGGGGGGGGGGGGGAGTATGATTGGGATATTAAATTAAGTCTGTGCATAGAGATAGGGTGAATGTATCAACAAAGAATCTACCACGTCTAGTAAAAAAGATCGTGAATGTCCTAATGTGATTCCGATAAATGACAACTCAGGGGGGAGGAAGGGGGGGGGGGGGTAGTCCACTTAGACACAAGGCAGAATGAAATCTACGAACGAGGTTTTCTTAATCCTTGCATTATTTTAGCAGTTGTGGCATTTGGGAATACGAAAGTACATATTTAAATTAAATAAAATAAGACTTGACAGAGTAATTCCATGTCTATCATTATTTAATTGGGACATTGTATGGTAGAAAGGAGTGAATTGAACGGTAACTAATTCACTGAAAGGTTCTTTTAGTGATTAATGTTGAAATCTATATTATCCTAGAGAAAGTCGTTTGATCGCTAAGGGGGCTTACCCTTATTGTAGAATAAATTAATTTAATTTATTTAAATGAATTAAATAGATTTAATTTATTTATTTAAAATAAAAATTTTAGAAATTGTTCTAATTGATTTATTCATAACCGGTTTAATATGGAGAACCTAAACGGTCACACAACCGTATAAAGAAAAATAATTTATTTAAGAAAGCTAAATGACATAAATCTGAGTAATAATAAGTTAAGTGTATTTAATTTAATCTATAGAGATAGATATAAATTAAATAGTCGTTAGATATTTATATATTTAATATTTTAGAAAAAATATAAGATGTAAATTAATCAAGATGAGTCCTTATTATTATTATTATTATTATTATTATTATTCATATATTATTATTATTATTATTATTTATTATTATTATTATTATTACTGATTACTCTATTATTTACATTCCCTAATAGGGATTGATGATTTAATTAATAGAAGTATTCTCCCATGAATTTCTAAGTATGAATTAGAGAGCATAATTAATTAAAGGAGTTTTAAATTATAATAGAAAACCCTAATCCTAAATAGTTTAGGGAAGGCGTTATATCCTACATCTATACAATAAGTGTAGGAGTTTTATCATAGATTAGGGTTACACACTCTTGCATTTAGATTGTAAGAAGAAAAAAAAGAGTACTATGCAATTTCTCTATATGAAAGATAGAAAACATAGGGTTGATTAGGGCAAACAACACCCCAACTTCCCTCTGAATAAACTATTCTTCCTTTGGTGGATAACCTTCTAAGGAGGCCTAAACACTTGGGTGGCTAACGTTGATCATAGCAAAAGGAATTTAGTACGGTGAATTTCATAGGAGAACCAGCGAAAGGATAATTGGAGTGAACCTTGTACCCGAGGAAGCCACGGATTCATAAACAAAGGGTATAGAAATTTCTTAATCTCTATCATCTTTTCGTTTATATCGTTAATTGGAAGCACATTAGATTCGATTCCATTCGGTAGATTGGTTTGTATAAAAATTTTAAAATCCGATTTTATTCAAGCGCTTCCGCACTATTTATGTGGTCTTGATTGCATGGTCGCGCTCAAATACAAAACCTAAACAGTAGGTATCAGAGCCTAATCTTGTGCTAATTATCGTATTTTGATGAGTTCCATCGTGGTTCTGTATGGTATGGTTGATTGGATCGAAAATTTTTTGGGCAGAATTCCGATTTTTCTGAAACTGCTGTCTATACGCGGCGCAGCTTTGTCGGCATTTCCAGTTCATTCTGAGAGCGCCAGCTGCGTCCAAACCCAGAAAAATCATTTCTGGGGTTCAGCCGCAAGCTGCGCCGTTTCCCAGTTCATTCTGGCGCAAAGACTGTGCACCGGACTAGCAGAATCCAAAAAAAATATTTTTTTCCTTCAATTAAAAACAAATTAAATTTTATTTAATTTGATATAATTTTAGAAACATAAAGATGTTTATGTTATCTGGAATAGGATTTCAGATTGCTAAAATTAAAGCGAGTTATAATTTGGATCTTGGGTTTTTGATTAAAATAAAAGAGTTTATTTTGTTTCAAAACTAAATATTAGCAAAAACGTGTTGCCCATTAATTGATATCAATGAGCATAGTATGGAATGGTTTTAATAATCCTAATGGATGAATGTTTATTTATTGATTAACATATTCAGAGATATGGATGATGATAAATAGGGATTGAATTATGGACACTATTGAACCAATGTGTGATTGGATTTATTTTAGTGGATTGCTTGAATGTATGGTAAGTTGTTTTATAAATGGGGTCTACGTAACCTCTTCGTCTTCTCCATAATTTATTTCTTAAATGATAAATTTCCATTATCTCGCCTCCTATGTACCTTCCTCTTTAGACTGCTGATCAAGGTTTCTTATTTATTGTAAATAGTTTTTATGTAATAGGACTAGTTAGGAATTAATTTTTGAAGAATTTGGAGACAAAGGAGCAAGGAGTGCGCTTGAAGATCCCCGGTTTGTTAATTGGAGCCCGGGTTTAAATATAATAAGTTATATTTAAATTTTATGTTTGCACCATAGGTTTGAACCTTTTGGTTTCACTTGGTGGCCTCTAGTGAACTAAACAAACCTAGATATAAAAGTCCATAATCAGTCCGGGTAGAATATAGTATTCTAAATATGTGCCATGCTTACAATATATAAATATGAAATATATATTATATATTAATACAACATGTTACTTCAGCATGTTAAATAATTATGACGCGATATTATTTATATTATATATTGTGTGTGATTGTGTGTGTGTTGCAATCGCGCACGCTAACACCAAGATGAACGACTAATAATAATAAACCCCTCAAAGAAATTATAATTAAGGTCCTAAGCATTCAAAGTATAATTTGGAAATATCGAACGTCGCCTTCTAGCCATTGGTAAAAGTAATAGAGTATTAAATATTTTTAATATGAGTTATGTTGGTGTCACACACAATGGAAAGTATTAAATATTTAAGATGATTATTTGCTTTATCACATTTGATGCTTATTAATAGACTAAACGATGCTGTTTTGATTGTGCAGCACACATAAGGACAGTGTTTTTCAATCTTTCGAATATATGGATAGTTGCTAGGTTGGAACTTAACTTGGATTAATTTTGATTCGGATGTGTCACACACTTGATCAAAATAATTTAAGAAGGCAAAAATAACAATGAGTTACATAGTGATGTAATATGAACAATAGTATATGTCTACCTATTTATTTATATATATTCGTGTGTGTTTGTGTCCACACACAAGGCTATATAACATTTGAAATGGAGATCCTTAATCTTTTTCAACTAGCCAAATCTTTAAATAGAATTTATGCCGAACTATACGATGAGGGGTAATAAGTTTGATAAAAATAGTGGGAAGGATACCAATTTAAAATAAAGACTTAAATTTTATTTTTGGTATAATCTAATTAAACTGAATGTGATGCTAAAATTGTTGTCTATTTTTCAACATGCAAAGAATTTAAAAATGACAAAACTCACTATCACTGCGTAGCATTACTTGATGCTGAACAAAACTGACCGGACCGGAATTACACCGGACTGGTTAAGGAATCTGAGGAATTGTTTCTCACTGCTGAAAAGATTTCTTATGTCCTAAATTCGCCAGTCCCTGCAAATGTTTGCAAAAACGAGCATATGACGGAAGATATTGCTACTTTCAGAAATTGACAAGAATGATGCAATCATGGCCTCAATAGGCATCATTGCTTGCATCCATGTCATTAGTTAACGAGCTTCAGTCGTCAGCACGTAAACATATGGATGCCTCATACTATATTGCTGCACCTCAAGGATGTTGTATGGTGAAGCAAAGTAGGACTAGCTCAGATATTCAGATATCTAAGGATCTCTTCCGATCTCGTATATGGAACCGACTGGGCCACTGCTTCGTTGAGACCTCATGTCCCTCTGAAGATGATCAATCTGATTGAACCAAACTTTGGACCAGCTTGGGTTCGTGGATGGATGGGGAAGTTTAGGTTTAAGCCCAAGATTTGATCTTTGCAATCATCTCCCGGACACCACCTCACAATTTGTTGTGAATTTTCCACATGAATAAGTTGGAAATGTCAGCTTACCATTGAGCTACTTAACATGCTTGAAAACTACTGAAGGTCACTTCTCATACCAACAAGAACCAAGTCATTACTACGTTAATGATTCTTCCAAGAAAAGGAAGATGGCCCAAGGTATCTTCTGAAAAGAAGATAAAACAAGAAGGCCTAAGGGCAAAGGCGAAGAGAAAGGATACAAAATAAACTCCTGAATCCGCTAGATAGCAAAGGAAATTTGCCTACCATTTGCAATAAGTCAGGGACTACTAGGATAGAAGGAACTCGTCAAGGAGTAATCTATTGCGGACGCAGAAGCAAAGAACTTGGTAGAACCTTCGGACTTCTTCCGATCTAGGTTTGTTCATGATTATGAAATTAATTTTTTGAAAGGTCTCAAAATTCGTACATTGGGTAGTAGGATACCGGCTAATGTAGTTCTCGAGCATATGTAATAATATGCAGGGACTAAGCAGTATAGTAGAAAGATGAAACAAGGATGAAAGTCGTTCTAACGAGTGGGAAATGGAGCAAAGGTTGCTGGCATATAAGCTGTAGGGACTTATTGTTAAGCACTGGCCTTCGCGGCACAGTTCAATTAGTTTTAAAATAATTGTTATTATGTTCCGAACACTCATTAGAAACTATTGATATTTCAAATTTTGTGTGGTGTGTGGTTGTTCTGTATTGGAATAGGGATGGTTTTAATATTATACGATATAAAAGAACAATAGTTGTTTCTATTATATATATAAAAAATGTTTTATATAGGTGTTGGCAAACATCTAACTGAATAGGACTTTACATACTTGACTTGCACTGGAAAATATACTTCAAATTGAACGAAAACTAAGCAAAAGAAAACAAGGAGATGACAATCGTTATCATTATACCTTTATTGTGGCCACTATATACTACAGTGTCAGTATCCAATGGAAAACAACGATTATCCAAGATTGCATAAGAAGATGGGGGGCTACTTTTAGACGCTATCGTGATTATCGATTCATATGTCCAACTTGTGATAATCTTTGTCACATCTATGGGTAAAGATGACTCAAATCTCCTTGTTTACTGGAAAAAGGAGAAAGAGTTACAGAGTTCGTTAGCGGTTGAGTACAGCACAGACAGTTTAATGTGGAGCTATGACAAACGAATGCACTGGGGAGGGTATTCTTATTTTATTACTTTCAACCGATGATCATTATCTAGATTTGGAATATGTGTAGACTTATAAATGAAATACAAATCTGAATCCGTTTGAAAAATTCAAAGAATTCCAGAAGTGAATGTAGAAGAACAAAACATGGTAAGGAAGTATTAAGATTCTTCCGATCGGATCAAACGTAGGGGTGAGGGTATACTTAA
Organism: Aralia elata; assembly: GCA_034770075.1. Classification (NCBI taxonomy): domain Eukaryota; kingdom Viridiplantae; phylum Streptophyta; class Magnoliopsida; order Apiales; family Araliaceae; genus Aralia; species Aralia elata. The sequence goes on from CM068383.1 coordinate 16,416,218, forward strand.
CCAATGAGTTTCTCAATATGTCTCAAAGAAAATGGTATAATCTCACAAATGGACATCTCCTCGCACACCAGGATTGCCACATTGAAATGGTTATATCTGAAAAGGGAGACATCACAAATTAACAATGTTTGACATGGTTGTCGTTCCATGATGAGTTTTTATACCACGACCTTCTAGCAATATACCTTCTGGGGTTATGCCCTAGAAATCGGCTGGCATACCCCATACTTAACAAGGGTACCTACCAAATCCCGTCCTCAAAGACCCATAATGAGAATATGACAAGAGAGAAAACCAAATATTAAGCAATGTTAAGACATGAGGTTGTCCAAGACTTTATGACAAAAGGTTTGAACATAGATAAGCTGAAGACTAAATCCGACAAATTGTAATTCGTGGGATACCCCATAAAGAAACATCAAGGATATTCTTTCTATCATACACTACTTGAATCAAAAAAGTGTTTGTTTGCGAAAACACGCTTTGCCTTTCCTTGGAAAAAGGAGGTTTTATCCTTGAAGAGTGAGTTAGACTAGCGCAGTAAGATATAATCTTGAAAGAAGTTCAAAAACCAGAAAATTACTATCCTACGGATCAAAGTCAGGTACCTAACCAGTAGAAAGAACCTACTATACCAACTACCTATTCGTTAAATCTGGAAGGAGTACGAAGATAACCTAATTGTATGGATTCATACATAGGGGATTGATGATTGAGGTACGCATTCATAGAATGATGATGAATTCCATTTACTTACGAAGAGCCTATGAGTAGTGTAAAACTCCAAAGAAATGTCTAAAAGCCATGAAATCCGAGACTGGACTCGCAATGTATGCAGAAACCAAGTATGGACTTTGGGTCTTCACCACCTGAGGGCATTAAAGAACCTAATTCGCGGTTGTAAATGGGATCTTTAAGAGAAAGGACTGCGAGTCAGACTGGCAAGGTCAGAGACATATAAGGCCCGAACTAGTTTATGCAAAACGGTTTTATCAAACAAAGTCAAGGTGTTGACTATTCGACCTGAAAACCTTCGCAACTCGCATTAGCTTATGCTCAAGTCCATTTCGAAATTTTTGCTTTGCAATTGGCAGCTTATTATACAACGATATTTGGCAAATGGACGTAGAAAACAGCCTTCCTCAATTGAGTAGCTTTGATGGAGAAATGTAAATATGAATACAACCAGAGGGTTTTTGTTTCAACTGTTGGAACAAACCACAGTCTGTACAGCTACTACGATCCATTTATGGATTGAAAACAAGCTTCTCGAAGATTGGAACATTCCTGTTTTGATGAGAGTCATCAACAAGGTCCTTGAATTTTATCAAAAACGAGGATGAACCTTGTTGTGTACAAGAAGGTTTAGTGGCTGTTTGGTTTGCCTCAACGCTGGTATCATTCTTTGTATTATATGTTGATGAAATATTACTAATAGGGAATGCGATGTATCCTACCTACAGTTCCGATCAGAAATTTTGGTATTATCTAAAGCACTTTTTTCCATGAAAGGACTTGGGGTGATGGCATTCCTAGATTGTTTGGAGAAAGATCTATAAGAGGACAAGATCTAAAAGGTTGCTGGTCTTGACCCAAGGAAAAGTACATTGACTCGATGCTAAAGAAGTTTAGCAAATGGAAGATTCCAAGAAGATTCTCGATGCCTGATGAGACTAAGGAAAAACAAACTCACCAAGTAAATCAGTGAACACCCTAATAACATCAGAGGAGAGAGACCGTCATGAGTAACGAGTATCACTATAGAGCTATTTATACATTCCGCATAAGTATCTATCATGTACGGTATGATATGTACTAGACACCAGATTTCGCTCATCAGCACTTAGTTTATAACAATGCATAATATCAATCGAATCTATGAGAAGAGATCACTAGAAGGACAGTGAAAAAACATCCTAAAAGTACTTAAGAAGAGCACACTAAAGGAAGTTATTTCTTGGTCTACCTACGGATGGGTGCCTGAATTGAAACTAAGAGGTCTTATACAGACTTCAATGTTTTCAAAACGGACCAATGATAGACAGTAAATCCCGTTTCACATGGGTATTGTGTTTACCTTAAACGGTTTGCGCGGTGAGTTGGAAGATGAGTTCCAAGTCGTAGCAAAACAGTATGCTGATTCCAGTTGGACAGAAGGCATGAGTAGCATAGCTGCAAGTGAAGCTGCAAAGGAAGCTGTTATGGATCGCTCTAGAAGAAGTTCAATAAAACTGAACTTGGAGTGTGTTCCTAGAATTTGAGGAAGCATGTACTTTATTCTGTGACAAACAAACGGAGCTGTTGCGGCAGACGCTATAGGAACCAAGGCAGTCACATACGTAAAATCCAAAATCACGCCGTGTTGGCGGCGATTTTATTTGATTAGAAGAGATCATTGAAAGAGGATATTTCACCACTGGATTGTGTAGGACTCTCAAGACGAACAATGCAGATACCATTTACCTAAAGCTTTAACACAATAGCAGTTTGAGGGGGGTTGGGGGGGGTGGGGGGGGGCGGGGGGGGGGGGGGGGTGGGGGGTGGGGGGGTGGGTACTTAGAGAATATGGGTATTAGATACCATGGCGTATTGGGCTTAGTGCTAGTAGGAAAAGAATGGAAATTAGTATTCACCCAAGCCAATCGATATTTGATATGATGTGTAACATATACTTTGTAATCATATTCATTTATTAATTAAGAATTGATTTTTCTTAAAAGGCATTTTATATTATCTAGCATAGTGTTGTTATATTAAATGTTGATAAACCCAATAGTTTGTTGAGGCAAAATGCTGTTTTTTGAGAATCGTGATGGGTAGATCATTGCTAATAGAGATACTAAATTCTAGAAATAGGCTCACAAACATAAATCGTATATATCCAGTTGGATTACTAAAAAGGGAGATTAAGAATTCCGGATTAAGATTAGTACATAACTATGCCTTCTCTTTAAGAAAGAGGATGAATGATCTATCATAATCAATTTGTGAGGAGACAGTTAGAGCAAGTATTGTAAGGTGTCTTATTGGAGAATAAGTACACTGAACGTGGCTGCGCTAATGAATACCTGTAATGGAGTTTTACTCGCCCGAGTCAATAGAAAATCCTCTAAAGTGATAGTAGTCACAAGTGATCCTTTGGACTTGAGCATCCAATCATAGCTTATATCTTGTGTATGGATGAATTATACTTTGACAAGATACCTTAATAAGACCTTTGGGTGATATATCAAAGGGTAAGAATTGGGTATAATAAGGTTTAGCAATTGAGATTATTTTGAATGAATCAACAAAGGAAATCTACCATCGTTCTAGTAATAAGATGTGAATGTCTCTAATGGTGAATACAATAAAAATGACAACTCATGTCAGTCCTGTGGCCCAATGGTAGAATGAAATTAGAAAGGGAGTTTCTAATTTTGCATTAATTTAGAGTTGTGACATTTGGGAATTCGAAATACATATAATTAAATAAAATAAGACTATGACAGTTTTAATTTTCATGTCTTATATGATAATTTAGGATAATTTGTAAGGAAGGAATGATTGAACAGTAACGGTAACTATTCACTAAAAGGTTCGTTGGTGATTAATGATGAAATCTAATATTAATCTGAAAAGTCTTGATCGCTTAGGTGGCTATAACACCTTATTGTATGAATAAGATAGTTATTTAATTTAATAAGAATTTAAATAAGTTATAATTTATTTAATTAAATAAAGATGAACGAATTGTTTCTAATATGATTAGTAATTCACAACCGGTTTAATAAGGAGAACCTTAAAGGTCACAGTTCACCAGCAAAAAGGAAAATAATGTAATTACGAAGTAAATGGCATAAATTGTAGTAATAAAGCTCACATTTTAAACTATAGAGATATAAATCTAATTTAAATAGGCATAATATTAGAAGACGTATTATTAATTTTAATATTTTGGAATATATTATAATATCAAATTAATAAGAAGGAAGTCTTTCTTACATACGATATATTTATTACTATAACATTAACTAATTATTGAATTCGTAAATAGGGATTGTAATTAATTTTAGTAGAAAGTAAATACTCTCCATGAATTTCTACTAATTAGAGTAATGAGAGTATAATTAATTAATGATTTTATATTATAATAGGAAAACACCAAATCCATAAATCCTAATAAGTTTCGAGGAAGAGCTTATCTCCCTACAATCTATAAATAAGAGGAGTCGTATCATAGATTAGGTTCACACAACTCTTGCATTAGATTGTGGAGAGTGTACTTACAAATTCCTATAGAGATAGAAACTAGGATTTTTGCTAATCCACCCATCTTTATTTTTTCTTGAATAACTATTCTTCCCTTGGGTGGATCATCCTCTAGAGTGCCAAACAACTTGGGTGGCTAACGTTTGATCAAGCAAAGGAAATTTAGTCGGTGGAAATCAATGAGGTAACGCGAAGGAATGGATGTGATCTTGTAACCCGAGGACTGCACGGTTCTACAAGGGTATAAAATCTTTATCTCTATCCACTTTCGTTTATATCGTAAATTGAGACACATAGATTGATCATGGTAATGGTTTATATATAAATTTTAAAACATCCGATTTTTATACGCAGCTTTACCGCTTTATTTGAGTAATTTGATTCGCATTGTCGCAGAGTCATAAACAAAACCTAACAGCCAAGGCAAGGCAACGCCTTAGCATATTTATTGTCTAATTGGACGACAGAAGTATGAGTGTCAGTCCAAGGGACAAGATTATTTTTTTTTTTTTTTTTTTTTTTTTTTTTTTTATTTTTTTTTTTTTTTTTTTTTTTTTTTTTTTTTATCTTGCAAACGTTGAAAACAGAGCATTGCAGATTTTTCCTAAGATCTTTATAGAATTCCTCCTACATAGTTGAGAGATCCTAAAAATCGCTGAAGTTGAGTTTTGTCAATAATTTTATCATGGAATTTATCTGCCAAATAATTCAATAGCACGATTAAATAGGCAGAATAAGACCATGATGAATAGTGGTGACCAAGGAATCTGACTTTTGTCTGAAAAAGACTACATTTAATTTAGTAGTTGAAAGAACCAAACAATTGATTTAGACTTGTCTTGAAGAACGAATTCAAATGTTTATGTGTGTTTTTCAATAGAATTTTACTAAAGATGAGGATATCGTACCATATAGAACGATAGCAAAATTACTAAAAGGATTATAGAATATCACTAAGGATATTCTAGAATTCATATGGGGGGGCATTCTTAAGACCGAATAGACATAACATTCCATTCGTAATTGACCAAAAGGGGTTGTAAAGGCAGTTTTGTACCTATCCTTTTCGTCAATCTAAATCTGCCAAAATCTCGACATTAAATCAAATTAGTTGAATATAGTGGCGTTACTAAGCCAATTAAGAAGATCTACCATATTGGGCAAAAGATACCTAATCCATTCAAGGACTTTGATTATAATGGATTGAAATTAATAACTAAACGAGGGCACCTCTCTCTTTCTCAGCTTCAATTATTCACATATAAGGTTGGGCAAGACCAAAGAGACTTACTAGGTCTAATTAATCCTTTACTAAGTAATTCATTAATTTCTTTTTTCCAAAGTTACATTTGTTCATGATTCATTATTGAATATTGTCTAGCCATTAGTAGTGAATTAAATGCACTTTAAATTTTTTAGCGTAAGATAGCCAAACAATAAGCTACATCCTATGCCAAAAGGCCTTAGGGAAATCAGAACAAATGTTCTTACTGAGATAGTCCTTTAAAATTATCAATTTTTATCATGGACCCTTTTATCAATGCAAGTTTGTTTTAACATTTTGCTTAAATTTAATTTCATCGTTTAAGTAATTTAACTTATTGGGTATTACTAGTTAAAAGGGTTTAATGATTTAGAAATAGATTCATCTAGAATTATTCTTAAATCTCTTTCTTTTGGTTTATTAAATAATTAAAATATAACTGTTTTAAATAAATGTTTACTGCTTAATTTCTTCAGCGCTGGTGGTAAAAAGGATAAAGTAAATATAAAAAAGGTAAAACCCAAAATTACTTTATCTGTCATAAGCGAATTAAAAACGAATGAGGGATTTAAAGCACATATCACTCTTTTACAAATTTCACTACAAGAAAAAGGTTTATATCTGACGTAATAATTCCTTCGGAATTAATCCTAATCCGTCCAGAAATTCTGCCGGAAATAACACCCACTGAATTTAAGTCCGTCGTAACTTCCCGTCAGAAACAATCGTATTCCAACTGACAAAATTTTGAACGGATTATCTGTCGGCAATAAGAACTTTTTCCGACGGAATAAATATTCGATGAAAAATTCCGTCGGTACTAACATTGCCACGAGGCACTTCCCCGGACGTCCATAAATAAGGTATTTTCCGATGGAAAGTTCGTCGGAATTAAGTACTGATATTTATTTTTTTAAAAATAAATATCAATTGTTTTTTAACTTAATTCCGACGGAACCTTCCTTACGAAATACCTTATTCCGTCTGAAATAACATGTATTTTTTAAAAAAGTGTTATTTGTTTTTTTTTATTTTCCAAGTTTTTTAAACCCTATTTTTTGTACCTTAAACCTGTTTTATCCCAACAATACATATAATACAATACGAATAGCTTCAACCAAGAACAACATATAACATAATCAACCCATAATTTTAAAAACTATAAAGAATAACTCAATATGTGCCGAAATACTTTCAAAACTAACGTATAATAACATCGATTTACAAAGAATCAAACTAAACTAAACAATATATGATTTACAAAACATCTAAGTAGAATTCTAAATCACAAAACACCTAAGCAAACTAAACTATATATACAAAATGCATGGGCATGGACTATGGTGTATGCAAAATCACGACATTATCCCCTCCGTCGTCCGTCGCCCATCGCTACCGCTGTTTGATACAATTAAAAATATAACTCATTAGTCCGTATGATAGTAATTAATTTAATAAAATGCAGAATTAAATAAGTAAAATTAAATATAATACTTGATTAGGCGGGCGGGCTTGACACCCAATCGGGCCAAAAGCCTCCGATAGTAATTGTAACCACCAACTGGAGCACTTCATCGCGAATCGCGACGAACTGCTCCTGCGGTATACCCGTACTATCGACGATGGCCCCTGCTGCAATATCCTATGCGAGCTAGTGAAGGCGAGCTCGGCTGGGCAACTCTTGACCGACGGATGACCGGATCCGTACGGAACGTCTCCGACACCGCAGCACATGACCCTCTGGAAAATGTCGACGTCCAAGCCAGCACCTATATGAGATTGTCCCGACCAGAAGCTCTCGGGTCGCTAACGCTGGCTAGAGCCTGCGCAAATAAATATA